>OLKM01001083.1:0-105145 GCA_900291075.1 Melanogrammus aeglefinus
TTGAAAAACAGGGAACATAGGACTTTTTAAAAAAAAAAAAAAAAAGGTCCTATGGTCCCCGAACATAGGGTTGGACCCCACACGGAAGCGAGTGTCATTTAAAGATGGACATACAGAAGATATCATCGGGGGGTGACTTATACTTCAATGGTTGGTAAACAACTGCGGACACGCTCAAGACCTCTCGCTTTATGATGCTATGCTAAACAATGCTAGAAGAACGAGAATATTTCCTACATCCGGAACGCCATGGTACTAGGGCGTGGCTAGGCTCCCATGATGTGGAAGCAATTCTCTCCTTGATGTTGCCCTGCGCCAATGAGTAGGTTTCATAGGATTGAATGGGTGCCATGTTTTAATCCACTGTCCTTTTCTTTATAGGTCCATGGGTAAAGTATATAGCAAAGTCATCAGCAGTGAGGAAGGAAGGGGAGGTGGGGGAGGGGTAAAGAGAGGAAGAGAGAACACAGAAAATGGATTTGAGACGGAGGAGATGATCTTTGCCCCAGTAGAAGGCAGATTTTTGGCTTGTTGGCACAGTGGAGGTGAAGTCTGAGAGGAGGTAAAAGTAGTGAGATAGATCATTAGGATAGTCTGATCTCTTCCATTTCCTCTCAGCTGCTTGCAACTCTGCTCTATCAGCCAAGGAGGGGGTTGCGTGGATTGCGAAGGTCTGGAGTGGAAGGTACAGAGGGAGTCCAAGGAGGAGGAGAGGAAGGATAGTATGGTATCAGAGGCTTCCTCGTTGGACAGTTGGGAAGATGGCACGAGAGATGGTAGTGAAGACAGGACAGATGAGGCAAATGTATTGGGAGAGAGAGGTTTCAGGTTACGCCGGGTCGTGACAATGTGAGGAGTATGTAGTAGGGAGGGAGAAGTTGGTTCCCGGCCCTGTGTGTGGGAGGAGAAGGGGTGAGTGATAAATCAAAGGTGGAGATAAAAGGTGGTTATTTCAGGTGAGTGCAGCTTCTCTGGCAGGATTGTGGTGTGCCCGTTTTCTGGAAAGAAAGAAGCTGAGGAAGGCGATCCATCTCATCGTAGAAAGTCAAGAAAGGGGACCTGTAGGTCATTCCCTCATCCTCGCCCTGGTGGTGGAGGGGGCAGCTGGATTGGGCAATGTTTTCTCTGGAGTGATCCCAAGTCTCTGGGGTCAGGAAGTGGAGAGTCATGAGGGATAAGTAGGCCGAGATGAAGTCTGCCTTCTTAAACCGCTGACTGGCAAGTCCAGAGTCCTCCCATTATCTCGAGGTCGGTGTAGGTAGAGAGCGATGGGTAGCACAGATTGGAAGGGTTTCTGCGCTGAGCAGAGGATCTTGGGTGGCGTCTTCCCCGGGTGATATCCTGACGATGGTTGAGGTATTGTGCCACCTAGCTAGGTGGCTTGGCTTCTTAGGCCTTCCTCGAGGGACTTCCGGAGAGACTCCCTTAGTCTTTGTTTTCCAAGGTCCTTGGTCCTTTCCTCTTATAATTCTACTATTACGGTACTACAAGAGGATGCATACAGAAACAAGTGCATTATAAGTTAATTAATAAACATCTTCTATCATTTGACTTAAATCATTGTGTAAATAAATTTCACTAGAGGGCGCCACTACAACAGGAACCATAATGTTGCCAGGAATTGGATGTGCCTAGCTTCTACTAATGTAAACTTATTGTCAGTCTTGGACTGAATAACTTTCTGCACTCTCCAAAATCACTTTCATCATGTTTTGCTATTTTACTTCCTGTTTCAGAGATTTCACACAGTTAAGAGAAAGAGAGCAAACTTATTCTCCAGAATTTCCCAGATCAACAGAAATTGAATGTCCCCCACCCCTCCTCTTGAGCCACACAATTCAAATTAAATATCTTTGGTAGCAGAGAAAAATACTTTTTCTCTGCTTTCCTTCTCTTTTCCATTCCTTATTTCCACCCCTTTCTTTTGGTCACTATTAGTTTCTTATTTCTTTATCTACTTCCCTCTCTTTCCATGTCTTTTTGTATCCGTTTCTTTTTTCCTTTCACTTAATTTCTCTTTCCCCTTTCTCGTTCCATCTCTCTTTTCTCATTTCCATCCTCTGATCCCCCTTCATCTGTCCTCCCCGTTTAGCAGCCATCATGAATGGAGCTAATGTCTCTCTCTCTCTCTCTCTTCTCTCATCTCTCTCGCTCTCTCTCTCTCTCTCTCTACTCTCTCGCACCTCTCTCTCTCTCGCTCTGCCTTACAGGCTAAATGCTCATCATCTCTGAAAAGGCTGATAAGCGCTGTGCCCTGTGTGTCACATGTGCATACATTCAACGAACACCTTGCATATAAACACCTACTTCATTCACTGCTGACACCACACACACACACACACACGCACGCACGCACACACACACGCACGACCACCAACACGCACGCACGCACGCACGCACGCACGCACGCACGCACGCACGCACTGACAACACACACACACACACACACACACACACACACACAATCCCCTAAAACCCTCTCCCCCCCCTCTCTCGTTCTCTCTCTCACTGATAAAGACATGAAGGGGCCCGGGGCATACCACTAATTAACTCTGACAGGGACTCAACCACCGGGCATGCATGTAATTTATTATAACATATGTGCAGCAGCGTGCTGTGTGGTGGACGGTGGAGGATCATAAGGTTGTCTGAAAGACCTGGGTAGTTATGGCAGTCTTTGTTTGTTCAAACTGATCCCAGCCGGTGTAAAAGGTGAGAGAGGAGTAGATGGAGAGAGGGGCAAGAGAGGGATAAACAAAGAGGGAGAAAGAGAGGCGGATAGATGAGGAGAGGGGTGAGAGGGACAGAGAGAAAGGAAGAGGGGGTACTGATGGAAACAGAAGGATAGACGGAGATAGAGCATGTACAGAGCGTGAAAGAGCCAGCTGGAAGCATGGCCTGGTTAAGACTGGGGCGTGCCTACATTTACACCACCGACAACAATTGACAAGTGATTACATAAAGATGTCCAGTTAATGTAACCTTGGGACAGCCGAACTGGCACCAGTTATGCAACACGCTGTAGATGGGTGGCTTTTTGTTCTATCAGAAGAGGAAGAGGAGAAGGCGAGGATGGGCGGGGGGGAAATAAAGCGGCACATGTTTGGTTGTTTGTTTATGCGTATAAAGCATCGCCTTTCAACAAAATAAACGACCAACATGAGGAGGCTAGTTAAAATCCCAGGGGGTTCCTTCCTCAAAAGAGGAGGAAGAGGGAGGGAAAATAGGGACACGTGTGTGAGTGTGTGTTTGTGTGTGTGTTTTCTATAGGCCTTTTTGTGTCAAAATGAGCAGCTAGCTAGTTTTGGATGAGTCATTCATGGCCACCGGCAGTGGGATGTGTGCTAAACAATACGGTGTGGGGTTGATTCACAAGGGGAAGAGTTCCTAAACAAACAATGACCCATCCTTATCTCCATTTGTTTCCAGCTTTTGGAAATGTAATTAAAATGAAATCATTTAAATTTCAATATTATCCAAAATCGAACGGTAACCAACTTGTCAGTGGTCTCCTCACTGTGTTTCTCTACTGTGCGCGACTCTGTGCATAGTTTCCCCTATCCTGACTACTGGGTTGTATTTGTCATCCACTGTTTTGCTCAGAGGCGCGACTCTGCTTGGCTGTCTATGTTCTGCTAATTCCAAATGTAGTTTTATCTTCTCAGGACATTTCCAGTCCCCCTCTCCTCTCTCTGTTGCCATCTATCAGGTCTAGCATCACCACTGTAACCCTGTTACTCCTCTCTCTGTCTTACTGTCTGTCTACAGTATCTATCTGTTCATCCATGGCGATGGTTTGACGCTGGGACCTCTCGCCTCATGATACTGGTGGGCAAAAACACCTGCGCCAATCAGAGATTAATGCTCTGACTTTATGGATAGTCTGTTTTGGGCTTAAAGTTCCAGCTTCTTAACCAATTCTCCCATGAAGACTCATTCACCAATAAACACGAATAAAGATTTATTTTGAATGATAACATAAGAGGCGGATCCTTCTCCTGGACCGGTAGACTGGAGCAGACCTGGTGGTGGTGGTTTGGAAGGGGGAGCAACGAACGAAAAACCTAAGTAGCAAAGGACATAGGTTAGACTACTCTTTATAAAGCAGGTGTAGGCAGGTAATTGGTGATTGGCAAACTGTTGGGTGAGTTGAGTCCTCCTGGTAGAACTTGCGCTAAAGCTTACATTTCTCCCATGGAGGATAACATAAGAGAATATTTTGCATGATAAATCTTTGGGGTGAGCCCCATCACGGATCCAGGACGACATGTGGACTCGGCATATCCTGCCAGGACTAGCAGGTGCGTAGCCTTCCCCAAAAGAAAGGATGCAACGCTAGAAATAAGTGATAACTCCCTAAAAGGGAGTAATGGGAACATACATACCCACTGTAGAAAAGGGGTCAAGGATCTATACTGCTTCTGGAGGATAAAATGCATACCCAATGTAGAACATATTAAGAGTCAATCTTATATCATATGAAACAGTTTGCTTAATATACCATGAGCGAGACCAGTAGAAATTTAGAGCACTCTGCATATATTGCTGCAGCAAGCCTTGAATGCTTTTGTGTTGTACCACTGACATGGTCAACGCACTCTTCGGGGTTGCTGCGGGGACATTGAGTGCGTTTGTGTTGTACCACCGACGTGGCCAACGAAGTCGCAAGTGCCCGTGTTGTGCCACCGACGTGGTCAACGCACTTTGAGTGTTTGACAGCATCGTATGCGCCGCGGCCTTCGACCACCTTAGCGAGATGGACTCTGAACCACTCTTTGTCATTGGCAGGTCGTTGGGCAAAATAAATGGAGGTGGTTCGGGTGACGTGCGTTGCCAAAGCTTGAGATAGTGGAGCATGGATGAGTAAGAACAGATTGAGTTGTTGATTCTCGAAATAATGCTGGTTACACCTGCTCCTAAGCTATCGCTTTTAGACCGTTTTCAGAAGATGGAAAAATGCCTAGGAGAGAAAGTGATGTCGGCGAAAGCCAGGCCCCGTGTAGGGAAAAATATCTAAGTAGGTGACGTGTATTCCCCTGGATGCATAAAACCATAGAACGCTGTGAAAAACACTGTCTCGAGTAATACGTTAAAATAAAGATGGAATACCCCAGTTTTGAGAGAGCACACAAATCTATTCAAGATATCGTGAGTGATAGGCGAGCGTTTGTGGGACCCGAAAATAAACGAGAAAAGCCAGAATCCTGGCATCTTGCATAAATTGAATACCAGCCAAGTTTCTACGAATGGAAGACAATCTACTGTACGTCTACGGGATTCTAAGCAGTGGAGGATGAAAGCGCAGACAATGGGGACCGACACTGGGAAACTGATACATGCATGGAAATGCAAAATAAATTAAACAAAGACCATGCATGGCTATAAGCTTTGAGGGTAGACGGCGCTACGGCTTTCGCCATGAAGATCCTCGCAGAGTCTAACAGAGAATTTATACTGTTGCCTTATCCAACCAGAGTTTGTGGAAGGGTGGGCTGTATTGGATCCGCATTCGCTGCGGAGCATAGGCATCTGAATTCCTGGAAACAGGAGAAAGAATCAGCTAGAACATTATAGTGACCAGGTATATGCGCAGATTTTATGATGACATTGAGAGTAAAGGACTGCCATGTTAGACTTCTGAGCAAAGACATAAAAGTAGGGCACGCAGATTGCTTTTTATTAATCATTGCCCTCACTGCTTCGTTATCGCAAAACATGGTTATGCATTTACGACGCCATGCTTGCCCCCACGAAACGCTAGCAGCCACGATTGGGTAAAGTTCGACCAGCGCAAAGTTCGACCAGCAGCGAAATTCGGCCGGCCATCTTGGAATAAACCTTGGAGCCCTTGGAATAAACCCCGAACCCGACCAAGGGCACCGCATCTGTAAATAGTTCAAGAGAATCGGATGATTTGGGCATATTATAAAAGAAAGATATACTGTTCCAATTAACAAGGAGAAACAACCAGAATTTGAGGTCAGACCTGCAGCCTTCATGGAATATTATGGTATATTATGTCGTTTAGATTTGGGACAGAAAGGGCCAGAGTTAGAAGACGAGCGATGAACGAGCGGCCTTACGGTATAATGCGCATGGCGCAAGTGAGGTGGCCTAGGAGGCGAGCATTTTGCGTTTAGTTACTCCAGCAGTAGTTTGAAACTAATCGGAAAAAGATCTGATCATCTGTAGTTTCTTATCAGGGAGGGATGCTTGCATCCTATTAGAGTCTAAGGGAAACCCTAGAAATTTGATTGAGGTAAATGGGACCTCCATTTTCTCTTCAGATAGGGGGACGCCGATTCCACAGAATACTCCCCTTGTCCAGAATGTCCGGAACGCTGGTCTGATTCGATGGAATGTCAATTAGCAAGAATTTGTCCAGCAAATGTAAAACGAATGGCAATTGACATAAGTTTGACATTATCCAGCACGAGGCCTCGGATGACAAATTGAAGAGGTGGGGACTGCCCCTACACCTGAATGTAAACCTGACTGCAAAATATAATTTAGACTACCATTTAACTCAGAACAGGACCATGGACCCTTCCGGGAGTTCGGATCGGTGTCTCGACGGCATCCATCCTTGCGCCGAGGCTTTTCACGGACTCTGCGAAGGTTTGTAGAACCTGGATGATATCCGTGGTGAGGACCTGTGGGTGAGTTGGTTGAGGATGCCTGGAATCGGAATGATCAGCGTTCTTCACCACACGTTTAGCCGAACCAGAAGTGGTAGGACGAGTATCACGCTTCTTGCTGGGTTGCAGCGGCGGCAGCAGCATTGGGAGCGGACAGTGGAGAGAGGGGTCCGTGTTGAGGGTTCCCCGAAACTGCGTCGGCTACTTGCAGGATTTCTTCCCTTGATAAGCCTACTTCCACAGGTGTAGGCAGGTAATTGGTGATTGGCAAACTGGTGTGTGTGTGAGTTGAGTCCTCCTGGTAGAACTTGCGCTAAAGCTTACATCTCTGAGACAAACACAGCCATCAATGTGTGACAGCCATTCAACACTTTCAAGTGGAATCACGCAGATTCTCTTTAGCTTCTTAGCAGTGTGTGAGTGTGTGTGTGTGTTTTATGCCTACTAGTCTGTGCTTTTGGTTGCACATGGAAAACTTACGGAACCAAAAATGTACACGTTAAAAAAATTAATGAAAAGGTGGGGATAAGCATGTGCTTGCGAAGTGCCCCACCCTTGAGAATGGAGAGGGAAAGGGTTACGCGTATGGGGTGGCAGGCTGCACACCATTGAAACAGCTAATCACCACCCAGAAGACTGACAGCTCCTCTTCAGGGTGGAGGGATGATGGAGGCAGGAGAGATGAGGAGAGGTGGGTGGAGGGGGAGAGGAAGAGGGCGGAGGAAGCGTTGTTTGTGGGGAACGTAATGGACCCAAATGAGGCAGCAAATTTGCAACTCTTTTCATGTCTTCAAAGGTCACAGCTGACAGGGGGTCCACTGAGAGAGAGAGAGAGAGAGAGAGAGAGAGAGAGAGAGAGAGAGAGAGAGAGAGAGAGAGAGAAGAGAGAGAGAGAGAGAGAGAGAGAGAGAGAGAGAGAGAGAGAGAGAGAGAGAGAGAGAGCTGAACAAAGTAACTGGTAGGAAAGGGAGTCACCTACATCCTCCTAATCCTCTCATTTCCTTTGCCTGATCTTGAGTCACTCTGGACATTGCATTTCATTCAATGAAATTGAATGAAATGCACTGTTTCCCTCTCTGCCATCTTTCTCCATCTTTTCTCTCTTTGTCTCTCCCTCTCCATGTCCTGATCCCACTGCCATTCTGTGTCCTCCTCACTCTCCCTGGTTTCCCCCATCTATTTATTCCCTTCTCCCTCTCTTTAGCTCTCCCACCCATTACTCTCATTTCTTACTCTCAACCCTCTTTTTCTCTCCATCTTTTTCTATCTCTTTCTCTCATACTGATGATAACATTAAGTCTGCAGCTAATAACTTCTTGGCCCGAAACTGTGCAGAGAGAGAGAGAAACCAAATATGAGGGATCTAGAGGTTTACTAAGCTAGAACTCAGCGTGTGACTCAGGGGCGGAGCTTCAGGGGGGGCTGGGTGGGCGACGCACCCCCGGTCGGAGCGGGGGCCTGGCGGACCTGGTCCTGCTGCCTTGCTTGGGAGAGTGGGCGGGCCTCTCCCGAAATTTTCAATGCCGTTGCTGTATGCATGCAATGTGAGGTTGTATAGGTTGCCCCAGTCAGGATGAGTCATGGTTGCTAAAAACTTACAAGACTGACGTAGCCTAAGTGAAGTCTTAGGTGTAAAATATTGAATAAAAACGTGTGCTGTATGACTGGCTTTTTTTTCACTCTCACATTTTACTTTACGACGTGCAAATTAACAAGTGGATTGCTGATATTGTCTCCAAGTGTATTTTGGGTGAAATCGTCAACAACTGTCCACCAACGTCATCATCAGTCACTTGTCAACAGAGTAGGCTACATGCTAGGTGTTATTTCGGAGTAAACATGAGTGGCAGATCATATAAACATAAAAGCGGAGCGGCAAAGCGCAAAGAAAAGGAAAAAAGAGAGCAAGAAGCGAGCAAGATAAGGCGAAATTACAAAAACTGGACACATATTTTGTTCGTCCTCCTGGAGATGAACCTGACATTGTTTTTGGCAGGGATTCGGGCCCGCCAATACAGCCAGCACAGTCAGGGAGCCAGATTTACAGGTATCAATTCAATCACTCGGCCTACATTATACACAATGTGTGAGTTGTAAACTGTTGATGGTTGTAATTGTACAGTAGTAACGGTAGCCCAGCCGCTATAGCTTAAATCCCCTTCCTTCTTTCTTGGCTGTATAGCGGTGACGTTAGGGACTCAGCGTGTAATCCTCGCTGTTGCGGGCATGTGTATGTTGTAAAATGATGTCATGAGGTTTATTATTTGGGTTTAAAGGGCCCGGTCATGTGCCACGCCCCCGGCCCGGCTCTGATTCGTTCCGCTACTGGTGTGACTATAGCACGCATGCACACACACGCACGCACGCACGCACGCACACACGCACGCACACACACACACACACACACACACACACACACACACACACACACACACACACACACACAGCGGCTGTTTCAAATTAATTCTTGCCCGACACAATAAAGTAAATGTTCTCCGTGGGTAAACCGCATTGTAAACCCAGAGATTAGAGATATTAATAATCAAGGTTTTTTAAACATTCAATGCTCCCTATATTTCTTTTTACTAATCCGAACCACGAACAATTTACATAAAAAATGTAGAAGTATTTCATTCTTCATTGATTCACAATGACTTGAATACGTGGTTGTCAGAGATGTCTTTCAGGTGAATGGCTTCATGCCCTCTTTTACTACGTGTGTTCTCTGTCTATTATCTCTTGTCATGTGGTCTTGTTATCGTATCATGTCTATTATGCTTTGCATGCTGCATCTAAAAGCTTGTGAAACAGCTAATCATTGCCTTAAGATGTCTCATGTCTATTAAGAAACATTGCTTCAGGAATACTTACAATGGCCCGCAATCCTGGGCCAGGGCCACTATTGCCAATAAAAACCTGAAGACATAAAATCATCAAATGAAAAGCCGTAAGGAAGACCAACACTAAACAGTCGTCCAAAACGACCCGTACAAACATTTTAGCCCCTATTGCTGTTAGAAGAAACAGCAATAGGTAACATTTCTAGCGATAAATGTGCTTTTAAATTCGTAATCAGTCATTGAATGTATGTGATAAAACGCTAAACCTCACCCCAACGCTAACCCTACCCACAATGCTAACCCCAAAGCTAGCCCCTAATTTAACGCAAACGCTAAACCCAACGCCAACCCTAACCCAGATGCCAACTCTAACCCCAATGCTAACCAACCCTATCAATAACGCTAACCGCTAACCCTAACCCTGACCCCAAAGCTAACCTTAACTCTAACCCTAACCTAATGATAATACTCACCCCAACATTAACACCACCTTGCAAAACTACCAAGGAAAATGCCAGAGCCATTGCTTCTCGCGCACAAACGCACACGTATGTACAAACTAATAGTTTGTAGACGAGGGCCTCATGGTGGTTGCCAGCCTACAAACGCTTTGGATTGAACTTGCACGGGTAAGTTATTAAAAAGCATAACATGAGTGTACTTCAACCGTCATGTTTCTTTTTTTATACCTGAACTATCCAGCCGACTCCACCAAGGCGTTTGAACGAGGGGTTCAATAATGATCAGACCCTATTCTCTATCCACCTGGTGGGCATTCATCTTGCGGTAGAGGGCGAGCGAAAAAGCTTCCAATTTAACTCCAGTGCCCAATGACACACGAGGCCGCGGAAGCGTACGACAAAGCAGGATGAGCTGGTGGCATACCTGCAGTCGGCTGATCAGGAGAGGGCTGGTGCTCCGAAGCGGCAGGAGGACTTCATAAAGGACGCCCTGCGGGAGATGAGGGTAGATCAGAGGGAGCTCCTTCAGCAGTTTACTAGGATGGTGGACAAGATGTGAAGCGACGATCCTGTCCTTGCCAAGCGGACCTTGGCAAGTCCGTTGTCGATGCACAATGACGACCGACAACACAGCATTTAAGTTCAATGCTTTTCAAACGTTTAAGTTAAATGCTTTGCAAGCATTTAAGTTCAAGTTCATTGAAGTTCAATTAACCTTTGTTTTGCACTATTTTGTTCACTTTCATTTATTTATTGGCACTTTAAGTATTTTATAGAAACAATTTGCACTTTATTTACTAAGAGTTGTATTATTACAAGAGTTGCATTATTGTATTAGCTTTGTCTTGTCCACCTTGCCTTGTTATATCTTGTATTGGTAAATAAATTAAATATATTTCTTAACTCATCCATACCTGTATGTTTGAATTTGACCCAAGAATGAGACATTTTCAGGCACATATTCACTTCAATGTTTTTATCTGGTTCTACAACATGGTTACTGTTTTACCCAAGCCTTTCCATTTCCCCCCATTAAATAAATTGGTTTAAGAAGCATAACTTTTAAGGGTAAACACTTTTATTCCGAAACACAGGAATAGTGTCAGCAAGCACGTAATATAATTCTTTTGTTTTGCCAAAAAATGCATGAACACCACTTCCTACTGGTTGGCATCATCCTCTTTCGGACATCCATCTGGATGTTCATCACATTGTAATCAAGGCACCTTGGGCAAAGTTGTGAAGGTAACATGCAGCCAAGATGATCTTTGAAATATTGACAGTGCATGTGTTCTGCAAGTTTCTAATGCGCCTCCACTTGCACTTCATTCTCCCAAATGCCTGCTCAACGATGACTCTTCCCCGGCTGATGACGGTGTTGCGACTTTGAGTCACACTTGACAGATGCCTCACATTCAAAACCCACATCATAAAGACAAAGGCTAAAGTGAGTACCCAAAACAACATCCTGCCCAAGCTCACCAACACTAGATGGGGTGCATGTCCCAAGACACTACGTGCCATAGCCCTTGCCCTCAGCTTCTCTACTGCAGAATATGCCTGCCAAGAATGGGAGAGATCCACCCATGCAAAAAAACTGGACCCGGCTCTTAACGAGAGCCTCAGTTGCATCACTGGGTGCCTGAAGCCTACTAACACCAACGACCTGTACATTCTGGCAGGTATTGCCCCTCCAGACATCGGAAGAGTGGTGGCCAGCAAGGTGGAGCAGCACCCCCTACATGGCCATGTACCTGCCCCCAGTCGACTAAAATCACGGAGAAGTTTCTTGACCAGCACTGCTCCACTAGAGAGAACACCTTCTGAAGCCCGCCTGAACATGTGGAAGGAAAAGCTGTCCAACCACCCACACAGCTCAACCATACCAATCGCCCCTGCCGAAACCCTCCCGCCAGGAGATAACAACTGGGCTAAATGAAAGTGCCTGAACCGACTCCGCTCAGGTGTTGGACGTTCCAGAGAAGCCTTAAGCAGATGGGGTTACCTTAGTGGTCCAACCACATGTGACTGTTGCACAGAACCCAAGACCACGGAGCACCTCCTTCGACGTCCTCTGTTAGGTGGACCCTGCACAGCAAAGGACCTAGCAGTCTACAAACCAAGGGACAGCAATGTATCAAGCACTGGCTGGGCGTTATGCCGTATAAGCTGAATAGCTGTGTATATGGACACAAGAAAAATAAGAGTTCCAGTGAAGACATTGATGAAGTGGCCTTCAGCATCCACAATCCCCTGGAGGACAGAGTAGTAGGACTTCCTGTTCATGTAGTCCACTCTTCTGACCCGTGGACTCTGTATGCTGATGTGGCAACCATCAATCGCTCCAATGACCCCCTCAAGGCCAAATGTGCGTTGGAATCTGTTGGCAGACACCCTCTTCTCACAGCCTTTAGGCCAAGAGACAAAAGCCCAGCAAAGGGTAGACATGATGGTCAGCATCGGAGTATGACGCAGTGTGCTGATGAAGATGAGTCGTTAATATCGATATAGATATCTCCCGGAAGCAATTCTGGTTGCCCATGTACCACAGGAACATGAGTAATTTGCAATAGGCTGGGGGGGCGGCAGATAATGTGTCAAGCATTATCTGCCACTGTGCAAGACTTTAGGATGATGTTAATTCTGGGCCGCCCGCAGCACAGGCTGAGCCTCAACCATAGCCCTGTGTGAGGAAGAGAGAAAATGGGAGTAAAACTGTGATCAATATAGATAATGAGTCATTCACATCAATCATTTTCAGTTTTGTGTTTCTATTGCAATACATCACAGGGCAGCGAATCTATCATTAACTTCAAATTGCATAAACAAAATAAAAAGTCATGATATGGGTGTTCATTGTATTGGCATGTACTGTAGATGCTAGGTTACATTCACGTTCGCCAAACGTTATCTTAAGCTCCTAAAATGCATTTATTCTAAAGTTGATAGAAGATTATAGAAATACAGAGCAACACTTCAGCATCACAGTCAACGTCGCTATTGTTTTTAGCACAATGGCAGCTAGTTTGCTATCCTTCGAGTTAAAGATGCTTTTGTATAACGCTGCAAAAACGTCTATACATTACAAAACATACTTTTGCGTTTACTACTATTTTCTTCCACCAGATTCTGGAGCTGGTTTAAAAGAATCACAACCATGACCTCCTGTTCTAGGAAAGTGTCCAGCGTTGGCGAAAAAACTGCTCTCCTTTTGGCGTCCATTCTTCTCCAACTCGTCGGACACCAGGCCGGAGCCAGGAAATACGTCACGTTCAAACAAAAACATAGTTAAACAAACATTCAATATTCAATTCCTACTTAGATTTCCATCTTACCTCATCTCACCACCGCAAAAAACACGATTTTTACTCCAACAGGAACCGCTTGCAACCAATCAACCACATCCCTGAAAGAGTGGCCACCAACACGCCCACTTCATTTGAGTTAGACAGCATGGTAAGAGAACATCTCCCTGCTGTCCCCCTCAGTGCCCAGGCCCAGTAAGTATTTCAGTGTTTCCCTCAAGCATCGCAAGTGGGTATTTATAGAGGGTGCTGCATATGACCGGGACAAGGAGAGCCGAGTCAGTCAGGCTTGGTTCAGGTCATGATATCAAGGTGTCTTTAAACACTAGTTAAAAATACTAGTGACGGTGGAAATAAAAGAGTTCTTGTATTTATTGGCCTTACATCTCTTGGACACAAATTTAAGGCCAGACGGAAGCAGTTTGAACTGTATGTGCAGGGCTGACTGGGATTATCCAGGATCTACCAGGCTTTCTTAATGGCTGTTTTTGTGTATGGATGGCAGGTGGTTTAGGGGTAGCCCCTCTAGCTCCCTGAAACGGTTAGACCTTCTTAACCCTCTCCAGTAAAAAAAAAATAATAGCCTAATGTTACTGCACGCTTTTTAAGTGCCATCCGCAACATTCGTCATAATGTCGGGCTAATTAGAATAGCATATGTGCAATGGAAACACCAACTCTGCAAAGTCAAACATTTCAAAGGACAAATTCGACATTATAGGGAAGTTATTTCTTCCATATTTTATTTTAACAATCTAACAACAATTTAACAACAGGCTTAGCGAGTGCATTGCAGATACATGAAAAGTAGAAATACAAGTCATCAATCAAGCAGACCTTCGAATTGGAACTTGGCCAAATCGAAGGTGTGCAAATCTCTCAATAACAACCCTTTTGAAATCAGGTATTTCTCAAAAACAGCTGTTCAAATCATGAAATCAGGTATACAATTTTAATACCTGCTGAACTAAATAAATAAATAGGCTTCCATGCCGAAAGATACAGGCGGAGTGATTCAACAACAACAATCCTAGAATATGCTTTAAAATAACTACTTTACGACCATATATGGGCGTCTTATAGCGTGGATTGCAATTCTTATTGCAGCCTGCAGGGTTATGCGAGAAACACGGTGGGACATGGTCGTTGAGCTCCCCTGCCCCACATTGCATGACACTCAGCTAGAATCGCCACCATCAATTTCATATCAAAAGACCAAAAATAGTCGGAACGCCTACAGAAACTATAGATAGTTAATGTGACAATCAAATTATTAAAAGTAAACTTGATTTACTGAGGAACAATTTTTTTGTAGCATGCTTTTGCAGGGAGTTCGCCGCCCCACCTGCCCATATGGACGGCACGTGCCTGGTTACTATAGGCCTAATTTTTTACTCTTTTTTTTTTTTACTCATTGTTTCATGGTGAGTGCTTACCTTGGTTTTTAAAGTAGGGCAAACTACTCACCTCCCATGGAATAATGGCTGACTACCTAAAAGAATTCCCTGTTGGCCGGGGACCTCAGCTAACGGGCCTACTATCTGAGCCTCTACCCAGGCAACAGAACGGCCTGCGGAGGCTCTCCAGGCCTTGGGGAAGATAAACTGGACATTTTAACCACCCCCATTTTTTTATCAAACAACAAAAAAGGACTCTCTCCCAAAACAGCGAACCAAGGGCTTTCCGTTTGAGGGTGCGCTTTTGACGTGGCTGCGAGGTGGGCACACACCCTCTACAAGCACCGGTTCCATCCACCACCCTCCCTCAGACACACACTTCTACCACTGCCGCCCCTGACCTCTTCTCCTCACACCCTGATAGACCCCCTACCCCTCTCAACTCCCCAAGGCCCCACAAACCATTCTTCCTTCCTGCCCTCCCAATGGGTTTTACAATTTTTATTACTCTTATCATTTACCTTAGCTTTTTAAGCTAGATGACCATTTTAAAATGTTTTACCCAGGCAGTTTTTTTTTTTGGTTTTTATCCTTTTATTATTATTTTTTCTTTGTTGGTAAGCACTTACCTGGGGTTTTGGTTTTTAAGAAGGGCAAGCTGCCCAGCTCCTAAGGACCCTTTACGCCTCGTTTCCACATACGTACATTCTCGTATGCGATCCAACCGTCTCCGACCGAAAGTCCATTCATTCCGATGTGATTCTCCGTAATGTCCGTTTTTCCTCCGAGACTCCTCCCCTCCGTAAAATTTCTGTCCGGTATGTCCGTAATATACGTTCAAAAAATTTAACTTTCGCCGTCGTTTTACGGAGATACCGGATGAAAGTTTTGCTAGCTCGCTTGCTTTTGAGTTTGAAAGACAAATTGTGAGTAGGCCTATTTCTATTTTCCGATCCTCTATAGGCCTACTTCATCATTTTGATATGAAATGGTTATAATGGTTATAGATCAGTTTAATATATATGTTTTACATAAATAACAGTCAGATATCTGTTTGATCATTCGTTTGTTGAGTTTAATATAAAATACAGTCGGATTTGATTGTATATTGATTGTATTATTTGTATAGGCCTAATTTATGGCTATGGATACCCCTAATTATATAATTATAGTCTACTGCTGTGATTTCCCTCAATAATTTTTACGCTCATTTTTATTTTTGTTAAATAGACTTTGCGATGACACCAACACGAGTGAGAGTGCTCGCCATCGCTTATCTATATTGGCGCAATCGCCAGAGATGGCAGAGACGCAGGGCATCATGCTGGACAAGGCAGTTTTTGGCTGGTTGGTTTTGTTTTTATCTCGGTAGATGTCGATCCTCATATTCCACAGTACCGGTCTCCGAAAAACGGCCATTATCATGCGTTCCCCCATCTTTTTGGCTGTCCGTAAATAAATTCATGTCCGTACGTAAAGCACGAGCGACCCCTTCCGTAAATTTACGGAAGTACGGATACGAAAAACATACGTATGTGGAAACGAGGAGTTAAAGCCGCGGCTTACTCCATTCGACACCATTTCCTGTTAATTAGAGACCCGAAACACAAGCCTACTCTCTTAGCCTCAGGCCTCACACAGGCCCTCAGAGGATCTCAACCCCCTGTTTTCTGAAAGGGAGGGGGGTTATAAGTTAAGGGGACAGCTAAACTTGGTCTGCCGCACACGCACAACCAAAAATCTACGGTTAAATTGTGGAATAATTTAAGTGTGGAAAAAAGCCAAAACAAAAGACAGTTTAAAACCAAATATAAAGACATCATCTTCACTAAGTACAGAAATTTGGAAGAGCCTCTGTAACATCGAGATGTGTAGGCTAGACTTTAGTTTTGTAATATATATGGTATTTGCATTCGTATTTATAATATTTATATATAGTCATTTATAATATCCATACATAATTATTTATAATAAGATATAATTATAGATATCATATTTATATACATTTTTGATGGAACTGTGTAAATATAGTTACGTGGGGGACGTGCGGTATCTGGCCTGCAGGTGTATTATGGCAGTTGACATGTATTATAATATCCATACATAATTATTTATAATAAGATATAATTATAGTTATCATATTTATATACATTTTTGATGGAACTGTGTAAATATAGTTACGTGGGGGACGTGCGGTATCTGGCCTGCAGGTGTAGTATGGGCAGGTTGGGAGCACACTGGATCGGCTGTGGGGATTGGGCCTCATTGCAGGCACCTGCTCGCAATCAGGCTAATCAGGCAGTGTGTATTTATATGCCAGCTTTGTTTTGTAGTAGGGAACCGGGAGCAGAGAGAGAAAGGGAGAGATCCAACGCTATCCCAAGCAGAGATCGCAGATCGCGGAGCGCTGAACGTGAGGACTCTCCCGGACTTTGTTGATTTATAGTTTCAAGCCTCTGTTCTGTTTTTGCTTTTCCAATTTAAATAAACAAGCTCCCAGTGAGGTACGACAAACTTGGTCTCCGCACACTCACTGATCCTGCTATAGAGGAGTCCAATGTGGGACGAGCGCAGACATGGACCAGTCACCACTGGGAAGCGTGCTCGGGCATCTGGCTCAGATGGCGGAACGGCGGGGCCAGCTCCAGCAGGCCCAGAGCGAGGTGCTAACAGAGCTGGCCTAGCTCCTCGCCCCCGGGGAACATGGCGAGGGACCGAGGGGAGTGGGACCCGTTGCCAACACGTCCCAAAGATGGGGGAGGCGGACGATGTGGAGGCCTTCCTGGAGACTTTTCAGGGGGTGGCCGAGGTCTCCGGGTGGCCTCGTCAGGAGTGGGGTCACTGTCTCCTGCCGCTCCTGATGGGGGAGGCCCAGTTTGTGGCCCACAGTCTGCCGAGTCCAGGAGAGTCAGAGACGCCTGTACGACAGAGGGACTAGGTTACGCGATCTCCCCCCGGGGGATAAGGTCCTTGTACTGTTGCCCACCACTAGCACCAAATTACTCGCGAAATGGCAGGGGCCCTTTGTGGTCACGCGGCAAGTCGGGGACGTGGATTACGAGGTAGTGCGGTCAGACAGGGGCGAAAACAAGCAGGTCTACCACATTAACCTCCTTAAGAGGTGGAACAATGTGGTTTGTGTCGACGCTACCAGAAAGAGAGGAGCTCAGACAGGAAGTCCCTGGCCCAGGCCCCATACCTCCGGTCGGTCAAGATGAGAATCTCTCAGGGAGTCAGGCGCGGAACGTTGTCAGCCTGCAACTCCAGTTCGCCGACGTATTTTCGCCCCTGCCCGGTCACGCACGTTAATTACACATGACATCGAGACAAGCCCAGGTTAACGGTGCGGACACGCCCGTACAGGCTGCCCACCCACAAAAAAGTTGTGGTACGGCGTGAATTGGCAACCATGTTAGAGTTCGGTGTGGTCAAGGAGTCTCACAGTGACTGGTGCAGTCCCGTCGTGCTTGTGGGAAAGCCGGATGGGTCTGTCCGGTTCTGTGTAGACTACCGTAGGGCAAACGCAGTGTCGAAGTTCGACGCCTACCCAATGCCTCGGATCGACGAGCTCGTGGACCGGCTTGGTATGGCCACCTATTACATGACTCTGGACTGCACGAAGGGCTACTGGCAGATTCCGCTGTCTCCAGCAGCCCGGGAAAAAATGAACTTCTACACTCCGCTCGGTCTATACCAATTCAAGGTACTTCCGCTCGGGTGCGGCTGATGGACCGTTTGTAACAGCCCCATGCCGCGCATGCTGCTGCCTACATCGATGACATCGTCATCTATGGTGAGGCGTGGGGGCAGCATATGCGGCAGGTGGCGGCCGTCCTTCAGTCGCTGAGACGGGCGGGGCTCACGGCCAACCCGAGGAAGTGCGTGATCGGGCGAAGGTCCGGCCGCAGGTCGCTAAGACCACGGCGGTCACCGCCTCCCTTCGGCCCAGGACCAAGAAGGAGATGAGGCGGTTCTTGGGGCTGGCAGGGTACTATCGGCAGTTTGCGCCGCACTGCTTGGACCTGGCCAGCCCCTTGACCGACCTCACCCGTAAGAGGGCCCCAGATACAGTCCAGTGGTCGGAGCCATGTCGGGTGTCGTTTGGGGCTTTTAAAAAAGCCCTCTGTGGGAAGTCGGTCCTGTGTGCTTCTAACTTTGATCTCCATTTTCCCCTGCAGACGGACGCATCGGATAGGGGGTTGTCCACGTGCTGGGTCCTGACCCAGCAGGTGGAGGGGGTCGACCGGCCGGTGCTGTACCTGAGCCGAAAACTATCAGACCGGTAGGGTCGGTACAGCACGGTGGAGAAGGAGTGTCTCGCCATCGGATGGGCGGTCGGCGCCCTTCGTTACTACCTGCTGGGTCGCACGTTCACCCTCTATTCCAACCATGCCCCCCTCCATTGGCTCCACCGCATGAAGGATGTCAACGCAAGGATTACCCCGTGGTACCTTGTGTTGCAGCCCTTCAACTTCCAGGTCTTGCACAGGCTTGGGGCACAGATGGCCATGGCGGAATTCCTCTCCCATTCCGGGAGGGGTGGGGGGGGGAGTGAGTTGGCGGCCGAATGTGCCCCCGGCCTGTGTCATGTACGACAGTCACCGCTGATGTGGTAGCTCGGCTGGGGGGGGTGGGCCTCATTGCGGGCACCTGCTAGCAATCAGGCCAATCAGGGAGTGTGTATTTATGTGCCTGCTTTGTTTTGTAGTAGGGAACCGAGAGCAGAGAGAGAAAGGGAGAGATCCAACGCGAGCCCCAGCAGAGATCGCAGATCACGGAGCGCTGAACGCAAGGACTCTCCCGGACTTTGTTGATTCATAGTTTCAAGCCTCTGTCTGTTTTGCTTTTCATTTAAATAAACAAGCTCCCAGTGAGAGACGACGAACTTGGTCTCCGCGGGCTCACTTATCCTGCTACAAGTTATTATAGCTTTTATACTGACATGTTAATAATATAATAGTTACTATCCAGACTTAATTGACTAGATATGCTTTTTTTATTTCCTCCTACCCCTCTTGAAGCATATGGAAAGTGTGACTTAGCTTCAATTGGCGCCTGTAGATCACCTCAACTTGCTCACACACGACTGGAAACTGTCTGACATCACAGAAAGATAGAGTCGGTTGGTTAACAGTAGAGAATGTTTTCTGTACTGTGTGTGTGTGTGTGTGTGTGTGTGTGTGTGTGTGTGTGTGTGTGTGGTGTGTGTGGTGTGTGTGTGTGTGTGTGTGTGTGTGTGTGTGAGCGCGTGCGTGTTTGTCCAGTTCCTGTAATGCCATGTTCTCTTATTTAAGCCTTTAGGGCATCATTGCCCTCTTTGTCGTTCTCCGTTCTGATTGGCTGGCAGTGGGCGGGGGACCGCAGATAGACAGTCCACTAATCATTCAATTAACAGTCCCCTCTCTCCCGCTCTCTCTTAAGTTCCCTTCTCTCTACCTCTCTCTACCTGTCTTCATTGCTGTCAATCTCAGATAGTTGTGATAATGGCGTTTGAGTATTATCTAGAAATTAATTCATTTAAAAAGTCCCTGTAATCTTAAATTAATATTGTTCTTTAATCACTTTCAATAAAAACATGTTGTAGACTATAGATTAGATACATTTTCAATGTCTATGTTAATTAAAGAGGAAAGGTGTGAATTCAAGAATGATATTACTGTGGTAAACAATCGCCTATCACAGAGATACAGGAGGCAAAAATGTCTTCAAAATGTAGTCTTATTTAATATATTTGAAACATATTTTGAAATATACTCTTATTTATTATTATCGTTGTAAAAAGTTACTCTTCTACTCAAGGACAACGCGACACCAGGTTACCGTAACTGTAGGTTTATTGAAGTGAAGTGCTCGCGCCAGACACATAACATAAGAAACATAATAAGAGTTCTGATTGGCCAACGTCATATCAGTACGGTGGCCAGTGATAGACAATCGAAGCAGAACTAATCATTTACAAGATGATCTACATCCTCTCCTTTTAGTCAATAATATAAACCTGACGAACACGAGAACAGAATGTCGAAGCAGAACTAATAATTTATGAAAATGATCTACATCCTCTCCTTTTAGTCAACAATATAAACAGAAATATAAACGAATATAAACAATGAACGAACAAGAGAAACAGAATGTCTCTTTTTTTTTTTTCAGACAGGTAAGTCTCTTCACATGTATTTTGGATTAGGCTTACAAGTGCGACCTGAACGCGTAGTGTAGGGTCTTCCGTGCTGGATGGGGACCTGTGGAGGTAAGTTGGGAGTGAGAGGGGGTGGGGGCGGGGGGCTCGGGGAGTTGGGCATTGGCATGTGGTGTGTGTGTGTCGTGCCTCCCACTGGGGAAGAGCCGGCATCCTGGAACTCCGGGTCGTAGGGCTGGAGCAGAGGCGGTGGGGGCTCTGCCACAGGGAGGATGTGGCGACGGTTTCTCCTGTAGGTCTTGCCGTTGGCCTGGATGTTGTAGGACCGTGGCTCCTTGCGCACCTCCGTCACAGTGCCGAGTTTGTCGTAGCCCCTCTTTGTCTGCATGCGGACGACTTGCCCCTCCTGGAGAGGCTGCAGTGGGCGGCTTGACTTGTCATAGTGGCGTTTCACCGTCAGTCTCTTTTGAAGGAGTTGGTTGTGGATGTGCCCGCTGTCTCTAGAAGCAGGCTGCAACAATCTGCTGCTCACAGGAATGTCAGCACGAGTCTGTCTGGACATGAGGCGTTCGGCAGGGGATCCCAGTGTTGTGTCACGGGGAATGTTTCTCAGGTTCAGCAGGTTGAGAAAAACATCAGTCCCATCTCTGTGAGACTTCTCCATGAGCTGCTTGGCGCTGCGCACAGCCCTCTCTGCAAGCCCGTTCGATTGTGGGAACTCAGGACTGCTTGTGGAGTGAGTAAAGTCCCATTGTTTGGCGAACTCCCGGAACTGCTGGCTGGTGTACTGTCGAGCATTGTCAGTGAAAAGTCTGTGCGGCACACCATGCACAGAGAAATGTCTTCTTGAGCCTTCGCTATGACTGTCGTCGATGTCATGTCACGGAGGAGGTCCACTTCGAACCAGCCAGAGTAGGAATCGACAAGGACTTGGTAGTGTTTCCCATGCCAATCGAAAATGTCAGCTGCCACTGTAGACCACGGGAGGTCTGGGACGGGCTGGAGCTGGAGGGGTTCCTTTTGCTGATGTGGTGTGGTGCTGTTGCATACCTTGCATGGGAGCAGCTCCTCCGCGATGTCCTTTGACATTTCCGGCCAGAAGATGACACTCCTGGCTCTGCGCTTGGTCGCGTCGAGACCTGGATGACCTTTGTGAACGATGTTGATGTACTCTTTCTGCAGGGAGCGGGGAATGACTGCTTTGTGGCTTTTCATGATGACGCCGTTCCTCCACGCTGAGCTTCGTCTCTGTTAGGGAAAGAAGGGTGCGATGGCGGCCTGGACCTGGCCTTCCCTGGATGGCCACCCTCTGTAGATGACTGCACTGAGGGTTTGTAGCACGTCATCCTGCGCCGTGTGCCTTTTCAGCTCCTCCAGACGGGCCGTGGAAACGCACTCTACAGTCATGACCTCAAACTCTGTGGCCTCGGACCGGCACTGTGGGGTCTTTGTGCATGGAGCTCTGGAAAGGGTGTCTGCAAGATACATGTGCTTACCCTTTTTGTAGACCAGGCTGATGTCGTAGCTCTGCAGGCGTAGCAGCATCCTCTGTAGACGGGCAGGGGCGACGTGAATGGGCTTTTTTATGATGGTGACCAAGGGCTGGTGGTCCGTTTCAACGGTGATGGGCTTTCCGTAAACATAGTCTCTGAACTTGGCGCAAGCAAAGACGACGGCCAGTAGCTCCTTTTCAATTTGGGCATACCGTGTTTCAGTGTCAGTGAGGGCACGTGAAGCGAAGGCTATCGGTCTGCCGTTTTGCATACATGCTGCACCTAGACCATGGGATGATGCATCACAGGTGAGTGTGACTGGCTCCTCGACGTTGTAGTATGCCAGGACCGGAGCGCTAGACAGGCAGGCTTTCAGGCGGTCAAAGGCCTCCTGGTGCTGCTGGAACCAACACCAGGCCGTCTCCTTGTGTGTGAGCTGTCTCAGGGGTGCCGCGATCTCACTGAGGTTCTGAATGTACTTGCCGAGGTAGTTGACCATGCCGAGGAACCGCTGCAGGGATGTGACGTCCGTGGGAAACTGGCATGGCGTTGATGGCGGCTGTTTTGGTGGAGTCTGCTTTGAGGCCGTCAGAAGTGAATATGTGCCCCACATAGGACACCTGGTCGAGCCGGAATTTGCATTTCGCTGGATTCAGCCTGAGGTTGACCTGCCTCGCACGTTCGAGCACCTTGTGTAGGTTGGCATCGTGTTCAGCAACACTGCGCCCTCCGATGATGATGTCGTCAACGATGACTGAGCATGGGTAGCCCGCGAACATCTGTTCCATGGAGCGCTGAAACACTTCGCTTGCAGAGTTGATGCCGAAGGGCATGCGCAGGAATCTGAAACGCCCAAACGGGGTGCTGAACGTGGTGAGCATGGAGGATTTCTTATCGAGGCGTACCTGCCAGAAAGAATTCTTGGCATCCAGAACAGAAAACACTGTGGCTCCTGACATCTGTGCTGCTACCTCCTCCACACTGCGCATTGGGTGGTGGGGCCTCTTCAACGCTGTGTTGAGGTCTTTTGGGTTGATGCACAGCCTGATCTCGTTCTTGTCCTTCTTGTGTGCGGCCACCATGGATGAGACCCAGTCGGTTGGCTCTGTGACTGGTGTTATGACACCGATGCGCTGCATACGCTCAAGCTCGCTTTTGACTCTGTCCCGCATTGCAACAGGGACGCGGTGGGCGGGGTGGACCACAGGATGCACATTGGGATCCAACTTCATGGAGTACACAACAGGAAGTTCTCCCAGCTCGTCGCTGAACAGGTCGTCGTACTGAGCAAAGACTTGTGAGCTGAAGTCTGTGTTGCCCTCCACACTGACCTGGTGGACATCAGGGCTCATTTGGACTATATCCATGTTCTTGCACGCCCTGAAACCTAGCAGTGGTTGTACCTCCTTGTCCACCACAAAGAAAGGCAGGAGGTGATACTGCTCCTTTAGGCGACATGGCAGTGTGACGGTGCCGCTGGTCTCGATCCTGGTGCCCCCATAAGCGACAAGGCTGACAGCTTTCCCTTGCTCAACTATGTGTTCTCCCTTTGCTACTCTTCTGTAAGTCTTAAGTGACATCACATTGCATCTCGCCCCTGTGTCAACTTTCATTTCCAGACGTTTGTTGTTTATGTCCATGGTGACAAATCCCTCATCTTTCTCAGCAGTTTCGGAGTTAACGCAGTCCACATAGAATAACCCCTCATCGCACGTCGATTCCGCCACCTCGATTTCGTTCACCGAACGTCTCATAAACCTACCTAGTTGGCTGCGTGGTTTAGACTTGCAGCACTGTTTGTAATGGTTTGACTTCCCGCAGCCGTGACACTGTTTTCCGAAAGCAGGGCAGTTTTCCCGCCTGGCTGCGTGGCTACCTCCACAGTTTGGGCAATTTGCGGTTTGTGGAGCGTATAGTGGCTTGGGTCTGGCTAAACTGCTTGGGGCTGGCTTGACCGCGTCAACGCTGGTAGCTGCTGTTGCGAGAGTGTTTACTGTCTTCTCACTCAGTCATCTCGTGGATATCGGGCGATTGAAATGGCTTTGGCCAAAGTGAGCTCACTATCCCTCAACAGGGCTTTCCTCAAGGTGTCACTGGTAACGCCGCAGACGATGCGGTCACATATTAGCTCGTCGGTAATCTCCCCGAAGTGACAGGCATATAGCTTTGATCCTCAGATCGCTAATAAATGATTCAATTGTCTCACCTTGCTTTTGGTTTCGTGTGTGAAACTTGTGCCTGTCCATTGTCCGGTTGTTTTGAGGGTTGCAGATTTCGGCGAAACTTCCTTTTCCAAACATTCTGGGTCCTCTCTGGACTCGGCGGGAGTGACAATTCTGAACTGTCCTTCACCGTCGGGAACGCGCACCTCTGGGGCATAGACGAATGAACGCTCCCGCTCGATGGCCTCTGGTCCGGCGATGTTGAGGAGAATGTAAGCTTGGGTCTTAGCTGGCTTGTCGTAGTGTGCCGCGGCGATGAAGATGTCGTATTCCCTTTGAAAAACTCGCCAATTCTCGGCGATGTTTTCATTAAAGACAGAGGCGGTCGGGTCTGCGAAATCCATCCATCACTGGGAAGAAACGAGGGCCGTTGACGTTGTTGATGTTGTGGCTAACAAACAAAACGTAACGTAACGAACAAACACTACTAGACGTACACGGTAAAGAAAATATAAACTCGCAGGCGAGAAGGTCCGTCCGGCATCTGACACCATGTAAAAAGTTACTCTTCTACTCAAGGACAACGCGACACCAGGTTACCGTAACTGTAGGTTTATTGAAGTGAAGTGCTCGCGCCAGACACATAACATAAGAAACATAATAAGAGTTCTGATTGGCCAACGTCATATCAGTACGGTGGCCAGTGATAGACAATCGAAGCAGAACTAATCATTTACAAGATGATCTACAATCGTCTTCTGAAACAATACCTGGTTTAATAAGTAAAGCCACCGCGACAACTGGAAAGGTCTTAATCCAAAACACAATCAGATACAATTAACATGTAGTTAACATTTTAACTACACCAGCATTAGCACTGTAGCATTTCTTTTACACTGAATATTTCCCATTCTAAATAATCAAAAATGTACTAATGGATGAAAATTAACTGAATTTTACAAACCAAATGATCCCCAAAGACATAAAACACACCAACCCTGCATTTACACCTGTGCACATACACATGATCATCTCATAAATCACACAGCCACACACATAGTGAATTTACAGGTTCATCTATACCCAAAGTAGTATACACACACACACACACACACACACACACACACACACACACACACACACCACACACACACACAACACACACACACACACAACACACACACACACACATGCGCGGCCACCTAAAGGGACACGTGTTCATTGGTAACGAATTGTCTTGCCAGGGCTAAAGCTCGTTCAGTTTAAAACCTTTTGGACGACCAATACCGAACAGAGTACGAGCCACAACACTGACACTGATGCTGTTGAAGCCAATGTTTCTCAGTGTACTCATAATGGAACTGTGCTACACAATAAATCAATTGTAGAACTTAACTGCACAATATGTAACATTGACACCAAGCATTTACAAAGGTTACTGCAGTTCAGATTCACACTGGAGAGAGTTGTCTCCATCCTTCTCCCCACACTCAAAGCTCACAGCAGTGGTCAGGTTGAGGACACTGAACCAACACAACAGCGCAACAGTAATAAGTCGATTTTGGTCTGGTAGCTCCTTGAAAAATCTCAGTTGATCCAGTTTTCCTGCCTCCAAGAGTGCAGCACACTGTGAATATGTGCCAATCGGTTTCATATCTGGTGAATCCTAACACACAGGACTAAAGCAAAACAGAAGTTCACAGGAGAACATACTGGATTTAGCACTGCTGTCGAAGAAGCCAGTATTTTGACTTGCATGTTTACCTAATAGCTGATGACATGTAGGGCCCTATTTTAATGGTCTGAAGCGCAAGTGAGAAGCGTAAAACAGAAGTAGCTTTGTGTGCGGGGCTCTGCCGCTGTTGCTATTATACCGGCGGATAAATGACTCTTGCGCCCGACGCAAATCTAAAAAGGATTGCCCTGAAGTAGCCTAATTACCCATAGGTGTGGTTTGGGCGTAACGTGCAATAAACCAATGACAAATCACCATTCCATCTCCCATCCCCTTTAAGAGCCATGAGCGCATTTGAACCTGACGAGCTGATATTTCGTATACAGTGTTCCTTCATGCAGCCCCATATGGACAAAATGCTGCAGTTCCGACCTGCCATGGTACGTCAAAATAGCAACACCAACTGTGCTATCTGCTAGTGCACTTAGACTAGGTATTTGTCGGTCAGTTGCGCAACTGCTTTATCGATCTGTAAGATAGCACCATGTATCCTTTGCACCGGAACACGCCTCTGCTTTTCGCCGACACGTCTCTTAGGGCGCAAGTTTAGTGGCGCAGGCTTGCTGCGGGGGGAAATCGGCTTTGCGCCGGGTACAAACTAGCAAAGATACATGAGTCGCCTGTAGAAAGTCAATTGCCGCTGGGATGCAAGATAGGGCCCATAGTCATTTTATGATTTGATCACACCAATCTGATAATCATTCTTTATTTGTTGTAATGCTTTATTATTGCTTATTTCATTCTTTTATTACTTTTATTTTGTGCACCATAACATTTATCCAAAACTTGTTAACTTAGTTTACTGATGAAAATGTCCTTAAGATTTTGTCAGATATCTGTCATATATTATACATAAAATGTAGTCATATATTAATGACCCATTAACTAAAATTGCATTTAGTATGGCGTATATAAAATGGTATGCCATACACAAAATGTAGTCAGGAGGACCCTGTTGATACAGTGTGATGTCGACCAACAAGCCGGGTTCTAATATTGAGCAAGCTATTTCAATGTCAAAACTATGGCACAATATTTTAAAAAGCTTGACTTTAGATGAAGAACCTGTTGGTAATTCATTTAATAACCATGAATAGACAGTAAGGAGGTATTATTCTTTGCTGTTCCTTAGGTTTCTTAAGTTGACTCTGTTCCTGGCTAGATGGTAGAGCTCAACACCATTCCAGAGATGTGTTTTGAGGTTGTCATGTCGAGAGATATTCAAGTCTCACAGTTTGTGTACTGAGTTGATCTTTTGTGATAGTAACATCATGATACCTTGTCCCAAAGTGAATTATAAAAAAATGATACAAAAATGTTAATGTTGGGAACGGGTGGGACACCTCATGTTCCTCCTAGGGATGCAGGCCTGGTTGGTTGGCTCCTGATGCCCAGTGGACCCATGTTTCATAGCGCTGTTCCTCCTGGGCTTAGCCCACTAGTAGTTGATGCAGTCCTCGGTTCTCTGTCTCTTCCTCTCCTGTCAGAGCAGCTGATTCCTCTTCATCTGCTCCCTGTCATCTCTGGTAATCTTTAAATTCACCAGGGCACTGTCATGGCCCATGGCGGCTACAGAACATGTTAGAAAACATGTTCCACCAAACAACATCCTGAGGGATTCAAAGACATGCGTTTCATTGCAGAATAGGCAGAAATGATTGAGAAGGATTGAGGTCTGTAAAGCTCCTGGCCCTGTTTCTCTCTCGTGGAGACCCTGACAATCTTCTTGAGACCGCGCTCCTTGACTATGTCATTCAGCCTGCAAATCTCGTTCAGAGGATTTGTGTTCGGCTTTCTTCACAGGTTTGGCCTCATCTTCCTCGGCTATATCCATCAGAACAACTTTTTTGTTGTTTTTCTGTTGTGGATCAGGGTCCCTCTCTCTCCTCCAGCTTCAGTCATCAAAGCAGTGTTGGTGTCCCTTGAGTGTTTAGGGTGTTTAGATACTCTCCAAACCCATGAAACGTCTATTGTTGTATGGCCGGGCTAAACTTCAATGAAGTTTAAATCAATTAATCAAGTTCAAATCATTGAATAAAAACAAAACAAAAAAACAGTCGAATTCACAGTTTGAAATTGGATCTACAAGACCATGTGCGAGAAAGATGATTTGGCTTATCTTTAACATTAAATAAAAAGACATAGATAAATTAACCTTTTTCTGAATTTCTTGCTCCCTGTCTGACTTTTTTAAGGTGTGTGTGTGTGTGTGTGTGTGTGTGTGTGTGTGTGTGTGTGTGTGTGTGTGTGTGTGTGTGTGTGTGTGTGTGTGTGTGTGTGTGTGTGTGTGTGTGTGTGTGTGTGTGTGTGTGTGTGTGTACATGTGTGAGTGTGTGCACGCGTCTGGGCGTGTGTACGTGTTTGAGTGTGTGTGTAGGTGTGTGTGAGCGTGTACATGAATGTGTGTTCTTCATAGGCCATGTCATGTAGCACTTTTCGACATCAGAATTTTTTGTAGGTCACTGTTGGAATGACCTTTGAACTTACAATGCCATCTATAGTGGCCTCCTTCCCTCTTTCTATGGTAGCTCAGGGTTCCACCGCAACTCCCAGATACCACGCTGCAGCACACATCACTCGATACGCCCTGATTATTGGGTGTTTTATTCATTGATCAGCTGCCTGTTTGAAGTGTGTGTGTATGTGGGTGTGTGCGTCTGAATGTTTTTGCGTGTTTTTGTGATAAGTGTATTTATATTTTGGTCGTTCCAAAAGGTCAGGCAGTGCTTTGTAAAGTAATTCCAAGGAAGTTTCTGATGCGACCAGCATCAAAGACTCCTAGATCATCTCATTAAACCCTGTGCTCTGATAACAGCCCTACATTTGGAGGTGTAGGGCTCTCTCTCTCTCTCTCTCTCTCTCTCTCTCTCTCTTCTCTCTCTCTCCTCCCTCTCTCTCTCTCTCCTCTCTCTCTCTCTCTCTCTCTCTCTCTCTCTCTCTCTCTCTCTCTCTCTCTCTCTCTCTCTCTCTCTCTCTCTCTCTCTCTCTCTCTCTCTCTCTCTCTCTATAATTGTATTATATCAATGCTACACTACTATGCAAAGACAAAAGTTTAGGCTATTAAATACAAACATTAAGACAGTCTTCATTTACACTACAACAGACACACCTGTGTCCCTCTGCAGCAATTCCCACACATGCAGAGTACATGCAAAGAAAAATGTGTGTGCTGTGTATATGCTTGGGTGTCTCTCCCAAACAAAACTAACGTCCATAATATTCAAAATCCTACACATATGCATGTCTGATCAACACACATACAAAGAGCAGGCATGCATACAGACCATCTCTCTCTCGCTCTCTGGATGAGTTTTAGTGCCCCTTGGCCGAGCCTGTGACCCAGGGAGCATTAAAGGAACAGTCTGTATCGGACTGCCATCATCGCTCAGGTCTGGTATACAGAGGGGAAGAGAGAGAGAGGGATAAGTGACTGGAAAAGCTCCAGTGATAACATAAGATACAACTTTAGTAATCCCCCGTAGGAGAAATTTGTTTGTTGCAGCAGCCCAGCAGCAGTGGAAGGACATAAGATAAAAAATATATTCGTTTTTGGGTTGTTTTCATTAGGACGCATTCAAGAGAATATAATTGAATTCCAATAATTCATTATTAAGGTTTGAGATACTACATAAATATATACAATTAGTTGAGTGCTGCATACAGTGCTCAACTACTATTCTTCTTGGGTCTTATTCTTTCTTTCTTTATTATTCTCTACAAACTTTGGGACCCTACTCCTTCCACAAATGTTCACCTAGGACTCCATTCCAATATTTAAATGTTCAGTTTGCTTAGAATCCCACGCTTCAATTCCATTTTTAATAGGAATAGAAACGTGATTGAATTCGCTAAGATATTATTATTAAAACTATCTTTTACACGTCATGCTACACAACGATATGCCATATGAAAGCTGAGACTCAAAGGAGTCCGACATTATAAGCCTCATTTTGTGAGCTTATTTTGATTAACTAGATGTGAAGGAATAAGGTCATTAACTTTTCCAAGTTACCACACACACACACACACGCACGCGCGCGCGCGCGCGCGCCCTATCAGAACAGCTCGGCTATATAGAGGCGGCGCCCCGGCGGCCCACCGGGTAGCGCACACCATTAATGCTAGCTGCTTGTCCTCCCCTTTATCTCCCATACCTTCATGCCTAGCTCACTCCAATAAAGCATACAAATGCAAAAATGAAATTCAAAATGTATTCTACCAAATGTATTGAAACTTGATCAGATTAGCAATTTGTTCTCTTGACTTTATTTGTTGCCAGACATTTCTTTTTTTAAAAAATGGTGTGCTTGTTTACATTGTTTGCTCCATTTAGACTATTCACAGACTAGTCAATTCTTGTAGGGCTGGAGCCCCCAGATTGACAGTCGTATTTTCTTTAGAACATATTAAAATCATTAATATAAAACTCAGGATGAGGAATGACCTCTGACAAGTGATAAATTAATTAATTGTTTCAAATAAACCTGCCTTATTTAATAAATGAGCTTGGTTTTGCTTTCACAAATAAGCTCAAGTTTCACTCCCAAATCTTTCTTTGTGAGTGAATTTAGTTTTTTTTTGTTTTGGCTGATTATGCTTTTGATGTGATTGATGAATAAAAAAATTATTGCACAGTCTTGTTGATTACAAAAGTCCTTTATCAATTAAAATCGAACTGCGGTTTTCCTTCGAAGGCACCTTAGAACATTAGTTTTATGTTCATTTCTGTCATCATTATTTTCTAAATACCTCAATGCAACCCCAACCTCTGGCTAACCCCAACCTCTGATCTAAGACGACATTAGCCTACGACCCCCCCGCCCTCTCACTCTCGCTCGCTCCCTACTCCAACCTGAAGTCTCTCTCCTCTCTTCTTCTGGGCTCCATTCCATCCTCCCTTTCCTCGGCTCATTGTACCGCCATCGCTATGAGCTAGCAAACGTCGTTCAGCAAAGTCACAGCTCTTCTCGGTTTTGGGACCTCAGTGGTGGAACGAGCTCCCTGCCGTTCTCAGGACCGCAGAGTCGCTCACTATCTTCCGAAAAAGACTCAAGACTCAGAGTCCTGTTCAGAGTCCACCTCGACTCTGCATAGCCACCCTCCCCCCTCTGGCCACCATTGTACACTGTTTTGTGTTGTGTTGTTTTGTATTGTATTATAGTACTTAACTGTGTAGCAACTGCAGTAGCTGCTATCATTGCTGTAACACGGGGAATTGGTTAGCCTAGAGATTGTTGTACTTGCACTTGGTTCTATGAACATCCTTTCTGTACCGACAGCGATATATTGTTGCACTTCTTATGACAAATGTACTTATTGTAAGTCGCTTTGGATAAAAGCGTCTGCTAAATGCCCCCAATGTAAATGTAAATGTAAATGTTTTGTGGTCCCCTGCGTCCATCTCCTCTTTGTATTGTTTCTTTATTGAATTCTGCTTTCTTTCTGTTCTTCTCTCTCTCTAACCAGCTCTTTTCCTCTACTCTTCTTTTCTCTCTTTATTTTTGTTGCCATCCAGTCTGGCAATCTATTTCTCTCTATTCATCTCACAGCCTTTTTTTTGTCTCGTATTCAAGCTGGCTCTTCCTTGGTATCTGACTCCTTCTCTCACACTCTCTCTCCCTCTTCCTCCCTCTGTCTCACCATCTCTCTCTCACTCTCTCTCTCTCTCTCTCTCTTCCTGCCTTGACTCTCTTTTTCTATTCTCCTGCCTACATTTATCCTCCTTCCTTTTCTACTGCATTCAATTCAATTTTCTCCCCCTTCTTCCTCCCCTCCTTACCTAGGACTTTCCCTCCATCTTTTCTCGTCTTGTCGATACACAACTCTGCAGACTTTGAGTCTAAGCTGGGGACACCAGGAGGATTTCTTGTTGCTTATAATTCACTTTAAATCTGAGGACCTCAGTGGTGGAACGAGCTCCCTGCCGTTCTCAGGACCGCAGAGTCGCTCGCTATCTTCCAAAAAAGACTCAAAACTCAGAGTCCTGTTCAGAGTCCACCTCGACTCTGCATAGCCACCCTCCCCCCTCTGGCCACCATTGTACACTGTATTGTATTGTGTTGTATTGTATTGTATTATAGTACTTAACTGTGTAGCAACTGCAGTAGCTGCTATCATTGCTGTAACACTGGGAATTGGTTAGCCTAGTGATTGTTGTACTTGCACTTGGTTCTATGAACATCCTTACTGTACCGATAGCGATATATTGTTGCACTTCTTATGACAAATGTACTTATTGTAAGTCGCTTTGGATAAAAGCGTCTGCTAAATGCCCTAAATGTAAATGTAAATCTCCAATTCAGTCCGTAGCTCATGACAAGCTTTGGTAATTCTCTCTCTCTCTGTTCCTTCATTTTAGTAGCCATGTTCCCTTCATCAAGCTCAAAGTAAACAGTAAATAGATGTGCCTCGCTCTGTCCACCAAACTTTTATTGTTCTCTTTCTCTTCCTATCTACGGTGCATTTGGGAGGTGGGGAGCAGAGTGGAGGGGGTGGGAGGAGAGAGGGGATGGAGGAGAAGAGAGGGGGATTGGAGAGGGCAGAGGAGGGGAGGAGATTGCAAGGCAGGAAAGTGTCATTAGAGTCTGAACTGTTGCGTGTGACGGAGAGCTCTTTGTGCCGCGGACGCTCTCTACATCTTTCTGTCTACCTCTCATTATCACTAACATCCCCCCCGCCACACACACACACACACACACACACACACACACACACACACACACACACACACACACACACACACACACACACACACACACACACACACACACACACACACACACACACACACACACACACGCGCGCACACACACACATATTCCCTCGATGTTTGGGCAGAGAGCAACGTTGCTGGGACTTGCTGCCTCGTTGTGAGGATTCAAAGCTTCCTGGTGGGATTATATCTGATGTATTGGACTGACTCAGTTTCACTGGGAAAATAGAACATGTCTGGAAGACTGGAGACGAAGTGAACAGAAAAAAAAGGGACCACAAGAAAGGAAAAAGTGAGGAAAAAGAAGATTGAAAAAGGATAAACTACTTTTGGTGAGGTCTTGTGTGTCAGAAAAGATGGAGAACACATGAGAGAGAGAGAGAAAAAAGAGAGAAGGATTAGAGCGGGATCGCAGAGGAGGTGAAAAAGAAAAGACAAACCATGCAGCCCAGTAAAGTTTGAGCTTCATTCTAGAGACGATTTTTAAACCCAGAAGATCCGGTCCAGAACCAGGAGGAGTTCTGACTGAAGACTACGCTCAGAAGGTGGTGAGCAAGAGGTGAGAGGCTGGGAGTGGGGTTTAGAAAATGCTATTTAGAGTTGAACATTTACGTTCTCCGAGTTGTCCATGTCAAGTCCATACAAAATGTAGCTGTAATAATATATAATGAGAAGTTAAACAAAAGGATTTGTATTAAATTAACTGTTATTCAGATTTTCAGAACATTGAAACGAGCATAGGAATGTTTTTTGGAGTGGGCATTGTGGGCAGGATTAGCGGTCCAGAGTGACCTAGTTAAGCTGTCCCCTGCTCTCTTTCCATTATTGATGGCCTGCATTTGTTGGATCAATACAGTTTCCATTTTATTCCAAATCCCAGCTGAAATCAATGATGTTTGGTCTGTAGCAACCTACCACACAATCCATGTTGGGTGATTTATGAATGATAATATTTACAACTCAGCTCCATTGTAAATGAGAACCTCAAAAGCAGAAATAGCCATGATAGAAAGTGGACAAGTGAGTGGACAACAAGACAATTTTCTCATTAGTGCGATGGATTTTAGCCCTGACGTAACATCAAGATAGAGAGCTATGAGGAAGGATCTTTGAAAGGCAGTGGTAATATAAGAAGACAACCTTACAATGAACCTAGTATGTAATGTTCAGTGACGCTAATATTTCCAGTTTCCCCTAATCCTGGCTCTCTGTCGTAGCTCCAGGTCAGACGCCAGCGATGGCCCCTCACACCAGAGCCCCCCTCGTGGCCATCAGCACCCCCCGCTGGCTCCTCCTCCTCCTCCCTGTCAACGCCCTCCTCCTCCTCCTCCTCCTCGCCCCCCTGGACACCGCCCTGGCTCAGGACCTCCCAGCCGTGACCACCCCCGGTAGCGACGACAACAACAACGGCGAGCTGCTTTCGCCGCCGTCGCCCACCAATCAGATGCCGGCGCCCAGCGTCTTCGCGGAGGGGAGCGACGCCCCCTCGCCGGAGACGGGCCTCTCCACGCCCGCCAGCGGTGGCGACGGGGACGACGAGGACCTCCCGCCGTCCGGCGGCACCCGTTGCCAGGGTTACTACGACGTGATGGGCCAGTGGGACCCGCCCTTCAACTGCAACGCCGGCGTCTTCCTGTACTGCTGCGGGACGTGCTTCTACCGCTTCTGCTGCCAATTCCGCCAGCAGCGGCTGGACCAGAGCATCTGCTCCAACTACGACACGCCCATCTGGGCCAACACCGGCAAACCGGTGGCCGCCGTGACCGAGGGCCAGGGCGGCCAGGACAGCGACCGCACCCACCTCATCGTGTACATCATCTGCGGCGTGGTGGCCGTCATGGTGCTGGTGGGCATCTTCACCAAGCTGGGCCTGGAGAAGAGCCGGGGAGCTGGGGGGGGAGCAGGCGGAGCAGCAGGAGCAGGAGGGATGGGGTACGCCCACCATGACCTAAGCAACACCAGGTGAGTGTAACGGGGGTTGACAATGTGTGTGTGTGTGTGTGTGTGTGTGTGTGTGTGTGTGTGTGTGTGGGTTTGTGTGTGTGAAAGGTATTTGTGTTTCTTACTCAATGTTAGTGCACGTCTGTTTACTATTTACACTCCTCTGGGTATTGTGTGTGTGATTGTGTGTGCGTGTGTTGGTGTGGCATAGTTTTGCTTTGATATTTATTCTGTATTTGTGTGTATGAGTGTGCATGCATGCGTGTGTTTGCATCAAATTGCCGTGGGGCATCTTTTTGTGTGCGTGTGCCCAAGGCAGTACTCGTTCAATGTCGGTGCATGTCTGTTTACTAACTTTCGCAACCGAGATGTGCATTGTCCTAAATAACACAACTGTGTTGGATGTGCGTCTACGTGGATGTGTTCGAATGCCAGGGTGTGTTTGCGTGCATGCCTGTTGAACGTGTCTCGATCAATGTGTGTCGCACAACAACACCAGCTAACCACCGTTGATTCCTCCTCTGGTCGCTCTAAAGGAGTTCATTCTATTCAGATAACTGAGAAACCCAACTGGGCATTGGAAACCAATTGCGCCGCAGGAAACCAAAGTCCCACATTGTCTTTGCCTTCATGTTTTGTACTGCATAAGGGGGTCATTTGTTGTCTTTTTACGAGGTTAAATTTGGTCGAGTCATCCTGAGGTCCAACAGAGCTTCAGGTTCTGACCGACGCTCCGTCTGTGACTGCTTGGTTTGGTTCCCTTTTACAAGCTCTACTGAGACATAGTGTAGGCAGTAGACGGTCTTCAGAGGGAACCTAACATTATTTAGTCGACGTAGCTCAGTTTCACTCCATTATGTCTGTAGACCAGGCAGAGGACTTGAGCAAGGGGGGAGTTATTCCACCTGGATTCTGTTTCTTAGGTGGAGAAATCTTGCAATATAGATTTGATGAAAGTGACAAAGATGTATGCTTATGTTGTTGTGTGTGCACTGTGTGCCATATGATGCCGTGAGTGGATCTTTAATCTATGTGTGTGGTTGGGTGTTTTTGGTGTGTGCAATGCAGTGCACGTTAAATATATGTATGTATGCATGTATCTATCTATTCATATTTCCATTCATTTGTGTTCAGTACTATTTTCTACACATCACTAATTGATTTATTTAATTTCTCTCTATTTTTCTTTTTTTTCTCGTTTTTGTTGTTTATTTTCTTCCATCCATCCATCATGTGAATTTGTTTTGCTTGTAAGCATGACCTATATATGAAATAAACACACAATAAAACAAGGACAGTTGACAATCAATCTCAAAATGTCTTCCTACATCTGAGTTAAATTGTTATCTAATAATAAAACAAAATGTTTTCATCTGACTGGACAAATTCTACAAATCTACTACAAATACTCACTAATGACTCCCCTCCCAATCGATCTAACTCTGAGTTACAAAAGACTTAGTGCAGTTGCGTTTAACTACATAAGAATGTGTACATCCAAATAATAACACAGCAACGCACACATTCACACTTTGTCCTTAGGTTAAAGAGCAACCTTTTCACTCAAAATAACCTCATGGGTCACCTCCTTTGGTTACACACCGGTAAGTTCAACTGATAATTCGGTCATTCTAAAGGACACAAATCACATGGCAGTGAATTTTTGCAGAGGAATATATCCATGTAATTGTAACGTCTCCTTAGCAGCTAGTGTGTTTGGAAGCTGTTGTGAATTTAGATTCATGTGCTTTGAAACCAAGGTTAGAAGTCCTTCGCTGCGACCTTGAACAAAGTCCTTCACACACCAATCAGGAGCGACATCGGTGGCATGAAAAACCAATGAAACCTCTTCCCCTCCCCTTCATCCCCATCTCCATCATCCGCTGTGGACATCTCCGAGGCCCTAGTTCCCCGTACTTGTTATTCACAGTACATATCCAAACTGGTCTGTTTTTGGATCCTCCTTTCTTCTATTGTCCCACCAGAATATTTATCTTTTTTTTTCATCGTCAATCTGAATTACTCTCATCTTTCCTGATCTCTCTCCCTTTCTCCCCATCGCTGTTTCTCTCCCCCTCTCTCTTTCTCCCTCAATCTCACCTAACCCCTCTCTCCACACCTTCTCTCTCCCAATCTCACTCTCTCTCTCGTGTGTAGGTTCCTCAAAGTGGTTTCTTTTTGTTCGGCCGCTTCAATAGAATCCCACCCGGTGTCTCATCTCTGTAACCATTGATCAACCATCCCTACATTCCATAGTCCTCTATCTCATTATCGCTCCGTCCGTTGACGGGCTCCACCCTCACTCGCTCATCTTCCCCCTTCCCTGCTCCTCCCTTGGGTCTGGGATCTAATAGATGGAGGAGGAACAGTGATGAGGAGGAAAGGGCTGCAAATAACGTCTCAACATCTCTTTATTCATTCTCTTCTCCCTCCTTTCCTTTTCTTTGGATCAGTCCCTTCTCTCTCTGCTAAGTGATCTGTGTCCTGTAAATGTAGGAGAAGACTCCGATGGAACAACCTGTACTTTACTGAGCCGTCTTTGAAATGGAAGAACAAAAATATAATCCTGAGTCCTGAAGTGAAGATTAGCACTCCTGACAGCAAACTGAGCGTATATACATCCATATATAAGACCTAAATATAGACTCACAGGCACCCATAAACCAAATGATATCAATATAGACAGCAAAACCTAATTATGTTATGTAAAGTCCAGTTCCTTCTCTAATCGCCCCCATCGCTTCCTTTCTACCTCTTTCTCTTTACTTTCCCTTTTCTCCGCTTTCTCATTCTTCAAAAGCCTGATCATCTTTCAGAAGCTTGTACAAAAAAAAACATTTTAAATCTCAGAGCAGCTTTCTAGTCACCCCTTTTTACATCAGGTCGATTTCACTTCCCACCGCCCCCCCCCCCCCCCCCCCCCGGGGGGGGCCCACCCATCTCTGTCTCCCCCGAGGTGGTCCCGTCCATTTGGATAAACTCAGCCCGTCTTTGGCTCACAAAAGCATCTGGCCGCGCCACTCTGCCCAGCCTCAGGTGGAACCCGTCGCGTCTAATGGACGGCAGTGCACTAGAAACGACTTGGCTTTACACACACACAAAGAGTCAACAAACCGGTGACCTCCATACACACACACACACACACAGTCACACAAACACGGCTGACACACACACAACACACACACCAACACCACACACACACACACACACACACACACACACACACACACACACACACACACACACACACACACATGCATTCCAGATCCTTAATGTTGATGTAAGTCTATAGTTCAATTCACAACGACAATGATGCAGAGGGGGTTTTGGGATTGCCCGGGTTCAGCTAAGACCACAAGACCGGAAGCCCCTCAACTCAGCTTCATGCCCCCCCCATAGACACACACACACACACACACACACATACACGTTGCACATGTGCCTATACACGTTCACGCTCTCGTCAGATGTCACGTGCCTGACCACTGTGGGCGGCGGATTGCGTGCCGTCCACGCATCGATCCGTAAACATATGTTGGATTTATCAATCTATATATCTATACATGCGTAAACAGCTCTGGGCTGCGAGGGGGGCATTAGGGTTACGTAACGAGAGAGGTATATATAAAGGCTTGACCTCAGTGCGGCCCCCCCCTGGTCGCCTACAGCATACATAAGCAACGGTCAATACGGCAGAGGCCGACCAGTGGCTGACGCAGAGGGTCAGATTTAGTTTTCCATCTTCAAACCTCTCCCCAGTGTTAGGTACGGCGCCCATGAAGAAAGACACGCATGCATATGCACAGGGGGGCGGCATGCGGCTCAAGGTGGTAGAGCAGGTGGACTGGCAACCGGAAGTTGCTGGTTTCGATCCCCAGCCCCCGGAGTGTCGAGGGATCCCGGAGTGTCGAGGGATCCCTGAGCGAGACGCCTCACCCTAACTGCTCCCCGACGAGCTGGCTGTCGCCTTGCATGGCTGACACCGCCGTCGGGTGTGTGAATGGGTGAATGTTTGGTAGTATCGTAAAGCGCTTTGATGGGCCGCTGGTTAGAAAAGCGCTGTTTAAACGCAGTCCATTTAACAGTACATGCAAGTATACACACACATACACTCATATGTACTAACATGAACTCACTCCCTACTGCTACTTCCTGCTAAACTCAGCCCCCCCCATATCCCTCTCTCCCTGTGTCTCACAGCGTGCCTCATACTCTCAGTGAATAAGAGAGTAAATATGTCGGATATTGTGGAAGAGTGAGAGAGGGGGAAAGAGGATGAGGACACCCTCTCTCACTGTGGAGGCTGCATCATCCTCAGGGTTTATTCTCACCTGGTGTTCACCTGTAGGGCATGGCCATCACTCTCGATCCCATCACACCTCGTGGATGCGAAGTGCAGGGTTGGAGGCCCCTATTTAATCCAGCTAGAAGTAAGCCATGTAAAAATAGGCAAACACCACTGACGTCAAACGTGAGAGTATCCACTAGTCTCGAGTCAACCAAACTGGATGTTGCATACAATCATAGAGCTGATTTAGAGGTGTAATGATGAAAAGGACTTTGAGATGTTTTCTAATGACCAACCAAGCTCAAAACTGATGGTAAAATAGGGGCCTTTTAAATATTTTGATTACCACATAAGGCAACTGTATGATATTGAATTATAAAGTTGAAATGTTCCTCCTGCTTACTAAATAATCTTTGTAGTCGGCTGTCCATTGTCCATGAAGCTTCCATCCGTGTCAATGGAACCTTTGAAGCTGATAATCAATATGTTAATCGTCCTTTTCAAACCCAGCAGTGACCCTTGCAGCCTGCTTCTGCTCTTAAACCAAGCTGTGTGTGTTGCCATGATCCTGTTCCGAGGGAACAGTATATGTTAAAAGAGGAAATTGTATTTTGGTGGGATGAGACTGAAGGAGTCCGTAGCTCAGGGGGTTAGAGCTGAGTCCTAGCTGAGCGTCGAGGTGTCCCTTAAGCCCTCATCCTGACTGTTGCTGACAAACTGGCTGTCACCCTGCGTGGTTGACTCCACCGTCGGTGTGTGAATGAATGGTTGTAAGTTGAATTGGATATAAGCGTCCCTACATGTCCCTACATCCCCTAAAATATAATGTAAATGTAAACTTTTTTTCTACTCTTAATGCAGTTATAGATTAGTCACTAAACAGCCCATCAGCTAAGATCATTGGGGTCTCAGAATAGACTTGAAAATCGGATCAAAATAATTGTAATGCAGGCCTTGCTTTTCTGACAAATCAAACACAATACTAACATCGCCAGCATCCGCAGAGATTTCGGCATGTTTTAAACCCCCCTCCACCTCCCGATCCTGGAGATGCAATAAAGAGGTTTGACACAATCACTCCCTTGTCAAAAATAAAAGAAAAAAGTATTGTGAGCAGGCTGTGCGTGCTCGCTCTCTCCAGGCACAAACACCTTTTTGTTCTCAGCCCCAAAACCCGAAAACACATCGGTTGACCTCCCTTTGCGCTGTGACATTTGATAACCGCCCTTTGGCTCTGGGGGCGACGTCTGGCTGCTGTACTTTTTTTTCATTTGTTTACTGTGTTGTCGTTGTCTTGAATTTACCCAGTGGTTGTTATGTTGATGTGGCGCTTTCACTCCCCTGGTTTGACTGTAAAAGTTGTTGTTCCTGTTGTTTCTTTTTCTGGTGAACTGGTGACAACAATGTGGTTTGAAAATGGATTGGTATATCAATCCCTTTTCAATGGGTTTCTTAATAGTACGTCTCAGTTTTTTTGCCTTTGCCGTTGATTGTTGTGTATATATCAAGACCCAGTATTCTATTTATACATCATGTCATGGGTTTAAGGCTTAAACTATGATGATCAGATATTGGCAGGTTCCACTATCTTCTTCATTGAAATTACAAATTCTGGACTACAAATTCAAAATTCTAGATGTGTGATGTTATTTCTACAGAAGCAAACAGATAGATTGACAACTTTTGCCCAACTGTCAAGGAAAATAGGCATGTCACAAAAACGACCTGTCACAAGAGCCTGAGGTAGACGAGCAGTCAGGACAGGATATGGTCTTGAATGATAAGAAAAAAGCTACAAAAATGTTTAACCCTTATCATTATCGATTCGTGTGTTCTTTATTGCAGTCCGTATTTTACTACTCTTGCACACACTTTGATCCAAAGTGTGTGCAAGAGAAGTGTGTGCAATTTTCTGTGCTGAGAAAATACTCTGTTATATCGATATCCAATTAGGGTTATTGTTTGTGATTTTATTTCACAATGATGTGTGTGTGTGTGTGTGTGTGTGTGTGTGTGTGTGTGTGTGTGTGTGTGTGTGTGTGTGTGTGTGTGTGTGTGTGTGTGTGTGTGTGTGTGTGTGTGTGTGTGTGTGTGTGTGTGTGTGAACCACTTCACCAAGACTGAGGCTTGTTAAACTGTTGCAGTCCTTTCGAGGTGTGTCAGGTCAGCAGAACGCACAAATGTGATTTCAAAGGAAAGCTTTGAGTGTCAGAGATGTGCTGTGTGATAGAATCTGTTACCATGCTCTCTCGCGCTCTCTCTCTCTCTCTCTCTCTCTCTCTCTCTCTCTCTCTCTCTCTCTCTCTCTCTCTCTCTCCTCTCTCTCTCTCTCTCTCCTCTCTCTCGCTCTCTCTCTCCCTCTCTCCTCTCTCTCTCTCCTCTCTCCCTCTCTCTCCCCTCTCTCTCTCTCTCTCTCTCTCTCTCTCTCTCTCTCTCTCTCTCTCTCTCTCTCTCTCTCCCGCTCTCCCTCTCTCCCTCTCTCCCTCTCGCCCGCTCTCTCTCGCCCTCTCTCTCTCTCTCTCTCTCTCTCTCTCTCTCTCTCTCTCTCTCTCTCTCTCTCCTCTCTCTCCTCTCTCTCTCTCTCTCTCTCTCTCTCTCTCTCTCTCTCTCTCTCTCTCTCTCTCTCTCTCTCTCTCTCTCTCTCTCTATCTCTCTCTCTCTCTCTCTGTGTGTAGGGACAGGATGGTGTTGGGTTTTATGGTGCTGGGTTTTATCCCGTTATCCTTGCGCAAGAAGCCCTGACCCTCCCTGACACTCCCTGACCCCTACCTGCTTTTTTATCCAACTGGAGCTGCATTCACTTAAGGTCATGTAGGATAAAAGTGACCCCTGAAATGCATGAGTGACCGTGTACAATTTCATGATTATACAGCCCTTAACGAAAATAAACAAAAGAAAGTTAAAGTAAAGAAACAAGTTGTGTTTCCCTCTAGGAATTATTCCCATAATGTTCTAATCTGAGCAGCCAGTAGCAGAGACACAATATTTAGCGACACATGCTGACACCCACTGTTGCCCCAGAGGATCACATCGCAGCTCTTTCCACCGATTACAGCTCCAGCGTTTTCGGCTCAATAATGGACTAGTCTCAAAGATCATATTCCGCATCGGACCCTTAGACCCAAATTATCCGAAAAGAGGCTCAAGGATGACTTGCAGAAGACATCCTTTTAATCGGTGAAGAGAAAAATCGGTGTTTATAGTAGTCAGAGATGTTTGACCAGATTTAAAACTATTATTAATGTGACCCCCCCCCCCCCCCCCGCCACCCCGCTTGTCCTCATTTACTTTTTCTTCTGCTGATAAGAAAACGACCACCGTGGAATCATTCTGAGGGATGATTCTGTCAGGTCTGACCACTACTTCTAACAGCTACTGAACACTCCTCCTCAGGAGAAACGGCCAGGTTAGACCGACAATTTTCCGTTTAAGTTCGATAAAGTAAATCGTTTTACCGCATTCACAACGCAAACCAGTGACGCTGACTTCCATCACATCCACAGTCTCCTCCCCACACCAATGGAGAGATATCTAGAGAGAACCCGACAGAGGGAGAAAACTAAGATAGAGGACAACAGAGAAAGACATTTAGACGGAGAGACTAACGAGAGGGGGGAAGAGAAAAAGATGGTTTTTGGGAAGGAAGTGGAAAGGAAAGGAAAGGAAAGGAAAGGAAAGGAAAGGAAAGGAAAGGAAAGGAAAGGAAAGGAAAGGAAAGGAAAGGAAAGGAAAGGAAAGGAAAGGAAAGGAAAGAGAGAGAGAAGGGAGATGGTGAGTTGGAGGGGGTGAAAGATAGACAGATAAATACTTTACTGATCCCCAGTGGGGAATTCAAATTTGATGTGAGAGGAGGGAGAGTCAGAAAAGATGCTTGTGCACGTTGTAGTTCTCCGTGGTTTGCATGGTTTGAAGGCAGAAGGACACTTCAGCATTGCTGGAATAGGATAGCACCATGCAGGTTTAAAGACAGAATACAGAATCCTACAAAGGAAGGTATTAGGAGACATGTTTTGATACAAAGACAAAAAAAGGGATCACACACAGGAACACAATCTGAACAAGAAAGTCAAGAAAAAAAACAGGCAAACCCTAAAATATGCCGTTGTATATACATGCATGTTATTATGGCTGATAATGAAATATTGTATTGACCATTATTGACTATTATGAAATATTGTATTTACTACATACTGACACACACACACACACACACACACACACACACACACACACACACACACACACACACACACACACACACACACACACACACACACACACACACACACACACACACACACACACACACACAAAAAACCATTATCATCACATTATCCTTGTGATGATCACATCTCATGATCAAATTAAAATATCACGACCATATGAGTCTGTCTCACAGATTCATAAACGACTGTAGCTGAGACATGACATAAGGCAAAAGGGAATCACTGGTGGATAACGAGGTGTGTGTTTGCGAGATTATTATTATTTTCGTGTTGATGTGTTTGTGTGTGTGTGTGGGAACAGAGGCAGCAGGTTGTGAATTATTGAATTATTAAGGCAGTGGATGCCACTGCAACAAAGTAATCTTGTGAAAATACATGGGGCCCGCAATGAGTTTAATCAGTCTGTGTGTGTGTGTGTGTGTATGCATGTACTGTATGTGTGTCTGTGTGCGTGTGTGTTTGTGTGTGTGTGTGTGTGTGTGTGTGTGTGTGTGTGTGTGTGTGTGTGTGTGTGTGTGTGTGTGTGTGTGTGTGTGTGTGTGTGTGTGTGTGTGTGTGTGTGTGTGTGTGTGTGTGTGTGTGTGTGTGTGTGTGTGTGTGCGTGTGCTCGTTTGTGTGTCTCAAAATGTTGCCTTGTAGTTTGCACTATTTGATTTGTTCCTGGAAACATAAATGATCAGACTTTAGAAATATAATATATATATACTGTATATGGTATTAAATGCCACCTTGCTACTTCAGTAAATAGAAAATATATGAGTAATGACTTGGCAAAGGAATAAAGAAGTACTGTCAGACTACTTCATTGATAAAGAAAGATTTCCAAAACTCAATAAATGCTGCACATATATACACATAAATGTTTGGTTAGCTCAATGTTGTATCTCATATATTCACGTGTTATTCAGTTGTTGTTTTTTTATAACCATTTAGCAAATATGTCTGCAGGTTTCAAACACATTTGTAGGAGAGTAGCCAACACCAGAGACGTGCCACAGCTTTCGTGGTAGACTGGTTTCAACAACCTTACGTGCCCTGTGAGCTGCTTGTTATGAACTAAGGTGGAGATGTTAGCTAAACGGGCAGCGGGGAGGCGGACATGAGGTGGAGGAAATGTTGCTTGCTACTTTTTGAGAGCGGTGATTCAGCTCCAGCTGCCCTGTTATGTAACAGCCAAGTAACAGCCGGGCAGTTACCGAAAGTGGATCAACTCCCCTCCAGCCAATCCAAACCGAGGATTCAACCAGGCCATAGTATCAGAATCAGAATCAGAGCGACTTGTATTTCATCTTATTGTACTCATAAGTGCACATCTTATAAGTACACATCTTATGTCTTAAGTACACATCCTGAGTACACAAGAGTCAAAATAAATAAATAAAATAAAATAAGTTAGAATAAGTAGAGAAACCAAAACAGTGGTAATAATAAGTAAGGAGGTGCGGTAAAGTGTTAAGTGTAAGTGTGTGGATCAAGTGTTACACTTACATGTTTTATATATATATATATATATATATATATATATATATATATATATATATATATATATATATATATATATATATATGGTTGAGCCAGTCTCCTGTCGTCCTCCAGGACCCTGACGGAGCTGCTGCAGCAGCCCGGGGGCGAGGGGCCGTCGGCGGGCAGTGCGGCGGGCGGCTCCCCCACCGGCCGGAGGGCCAACGGAGCCTCCAAGATGCTGCGCAGCCGCAGCGGTAAGGGTGACACACACACACACACACACACACACACACACACACACACACACACACACACACACACACACACACACACACACACACACACACACACACACACACACACACACACACACACACACACACACACAGGCTAAACACACACACACACACACACATACAAGTAAAATACATACTGACACGTGTGTGCACGCACACACACACGCACACACAGAGGTTTAATTCATACTGACACTCGCACACACAGTACAGACACACACACGCACAGAACCACACACAAACATGCTCTATACACACACACACAAACAAGCTAAATGCATACCGACACACACAAACACAAAAAAGCAAGATATACACACAAACATCAACATCACAAACATCACCGCACACAAATTCCCAATTCATACACAAAACCACACACACACAATACGTTAAAGACACAGAAACATATGCACCTTGAACACACACACACACACACACGCACGCACGCACGCACGCACGCACGCACGCACGCACGCACGCACGCACGCACGCACGCACGCACGCACGCACACACACACACACACACACACACAAACACACACTTAATAAGCACACAAGTCAGTATACTGCTAAATATTAAGTCACAGCAGGCTCTACATTTTGACACCAGGCTTTTGTTATCCCACGCCAACTCCCCTCACGCCTGATAGCGTGTTTACCCCTGAAGGCCAGCTGTGGGGTGGTCCTGCTGGGGCCGATCGGGCCGCAGACCCTCCTCTATAGAGCTCGTAAGTGTGCCCCTTCCGCCAGACCCCCAAGGGACCTATGAGATTGTAAAATATGAATGGGTTTCAATGCAGAGAAATAATATTTTTTTTGTCTCAGTCTTTTTATGCTCCGGATTACACATACAGTACGTTGTTTTTGGATTTAAATGATAATTTTTCGGTTGACCGTTTATTGTGCAATTGTTCAGTTAAAGGCTGTAGAGAAAAACACAAAATGAGACTCCACGTCTCTTATGTGACGTCACGCTCCCTGCGACTGGCGTGGACAAGACCGACATAACTGACAATCTACACATGCCCCGGCTTATATAAGGATTTTCACCTCTTTCGATGCTTTTATCCTCCCCTTGGTAAAAAAGCGGTGAAGTGGAGCAGAGAGATCGCCATGTCTGTACCAGAGTGGTGGTGACGTATATCATTCACGTCGAGAGCAGCGAGGGGCCGTAGTTCACAAAGCGGCCTCACACTAAACCTAACATTATCAAACTTCTTCGTAATAAATTGTAGTTTTCTTTGCATGAAAAATTATTACATAAAAAACATATTAAAACATATGTGTAATCCAAGGCATTTAATGACTGGGATCAGAAAATAATACATTACTTTACCCAATTACCCATCCTGATTTTCCTGATCCAGAGGTCCCATGGGGGTCTAGCGGAAGGGAGGGACTTACGAGCTCTATTGAGACTTTGTTCATCACTACGCTCTTTTAGCAAACAAATCGGAACTCGAAAGAAAATAAATAAAACAGGCAGTACAGCAGTAAAGCAGTAAAAAAAAAGCAGTAAAGTGCTGTATATTCACACAAGCGATCTGATTACCAATAAACTGCAATTTAATTTCCAAATCAACAAATTTTCTCCCGAGACCTAACTAGAAGTAGACCCTACCTTCTTCAGGCGGCGTGAGACTGGGGATTTTAAGGAAAAGTCTGCAAGTCCGAAAGAGCCACCAGCTTATAGTGACTTAGCGGACAAGGGAAATGTATGAAGGTATTATGGTAGCAAAAGTCTTTAGCACCTGTAACTGCAGAAATTGAATGCGTACACTAAAGTCACAGTAAATTTGAAGTTGTGTATATTTATTTTGCATGTGTACTCTAAAGTCTGCTTGAGCTGCTGCCCCCGCAACCCGACCCCGGATAAGCGGATGAAGATGAGATGAGATGAGATGAGACTCTAAAGTCACAAATGTGTAACAGGTCATTTGAAGTCGTAAATATTTTTATTTTAATGCAATATTTTTATTTTAATGCAATACTTTGGGGGGAATTCACTTAAACTAAGTCATTTCATTTAACATAATACCCACCTCTGTTCAGTACGATGCCCTCTTCACTTCTCCAGAAAGGAACGTATCCCGCGCAAAGAGTATGCTGTGAATATTTATAGGTCCATGGCTGGCACGCGGTGGATCCCAGTGTAATTTGAGAAAAGCATCCCTGCCGGCGACTTTCATTGGATTAGGAAATTATGGGCGGAACTATTTTGTGGCGGTACTATAGATGCACTGGCATCTACGAATGCGAAAACTTTTGCTACACATTTACCACCTAGACGTGTTGCAAAACTCCTTGCAATAAAATCCCACAGCTGAGACTTGCAGGAGCAGATTTGAGCAGTTAACGATGGACTTGTGCTCGCTCATCAAAATGCTGAATCAACATAGCGTTCTTTATCATTTTATTTGTGAGGAAATTTTGTGATGTTGCACAGATGTGCAACTTCTGATGCATTAGTTCAAATTTGGGTTTACGAATGCACACATTTTGGGCATCTGTGCTGCGCTACAACAATGATTGTAGCAAAAGGATTTGAGCACAGATTTGCGTACTCGTAGATCCTATTTTGTGTTTACAATGGTAGAAAAAATATTTACGACTTCAAATGTACTGTTACACATTTGTGAGTACACATGGAAAATAAATATATACTACTTCAAGTTTACTGTGACTTTAGTGTACGCATTCAAATTCTGCAGTTACAGGTGCTAAAGTACTTTTGCTACAATAATACCTTCATAGAAATGCCCCCGAGACGACTGCTCTAAGCCTAGTGCCACCCAAAAAAAAACAAACCAAAATAACAAACCGCGCATCTGAAGACACGCACTCAGTGTCACGGTTAGCGGGTGGCAGGCAGGCAGAACCCAAACGCAGACAGTTCAATAAAAGGAAAATTTATTAATGCAAAAGGCAAGGAACACGGGAGACGCGGGTAACACAGGGAACACCGGGAACACACAGGACACAACTCACCACTAACTAAAATGATCCGACAAGCAACAAAGGAAAGACAAGGGCTTAAATACCAAACACACAGGGCACGCAACGAGTAACAGCTGAAACACATTAGGGGAGGGAGCAGTAATCACACAGGAGGTAAACCTGACATGGGGAGAAACAAGATAGATATACCAAAGTAAAACGAGACCATGACACTCAGCCTCTACAGGGAAATGTATTGATCAAAATCTCAAACTGAAGTTTAACAAAAGACAATAAAGCGATGTCTCACGATACGACGTGGCGAACACTAATTGAAGGACGTAATGGCCTCTTCAATATAACCAAACCACACAACTACTCGTACACTTGTACACAACACTACGGGTTGCATGAACCAACATGCACCATACTCCGCCCCACCCTGAACCAAGAACTAACACACCAACGTATTCAAAATGAAAGGCCCGAAGTTTCGGCGCACTCTACAACTAATTAATCCAATTGGCTAGGATGTCGGCGTTGAGACGTTGAGCCCCCAAATAGGAGGTCCCATACTGCAGAAAACACACCCTGGGTACATGAACCAGGGCCTCTGAGGAGAGAGATATGGTCATCATGTTCTCAATGTGAGGAAATTACATTTACATGCAGAGAACCTAAATACACACACACACACACACACACACACACACACACACACACACACACACAACACACACCACACACACACACACACACACACACACACACACACACACACACACACACACACACACACACACACACACACACACACATCCCCACAATTCACAATTCATACAAAAAGCGCACACATATACACCCGCAATACATTGGTGACACAATAACATATACGCCCAACACCTTGAAACCACATACACACACACAACGTGCAACACAGACAAATATACACACAAACAGAAACACACAAACACACTTAATACACACACAAATACATGCATACATACACAGAGACACACACACAGTCAGACACACACACACGCACACACAAATGTGAGAAAAGCTAACCGCATAAGCAAAGTACCAGCCATTGTTTGAGAGAACTGCAAACCGCTGTCCCTTCACGACTAATGTTTGGTTTTAAAACCTTTATCCCAGTATAAAAAATGTGCATGAAATATTTGTAGAAGCGATTTGCATAACTGATTTGCATAACCGTGTTAGGGGTTGTGCAGTGTGTGTATTTTTCTGTGACATACAGAGTCTTGAAGCGCGATATGTGCACACACACACATACACACAACATACATAATGGCTTCTCCCATGGAAGAGAAGGATTTCAAGTCTTCTGAATACTCTCTCTCTCTCTCTCTCTCTCTCTCTCTCTCTCTCTCTCTCTCTCTCTCTCTCTCTCTCTCTCTCTCTCTCTCTCTCTCTCTCTCTCTCTCTCTCTCTCGCTCTCTCTCCTTTTCCTTATTGTCTTCATGTTCTGGGTCACTGGGTAACACCAGACTTTTGATCTGATGCTTCTATAGGGGAGTGTTTCTCTTTCTCCCTCTCTAATTCTCTCTCTCAGTTTGTAACCAATTCTATAACCCACAAGTATTCTGTCACAATACAGCATTTGTGTATGTATATATATATATTGCATAATTACAGTATACAGACTATCTATATTGGATTTCCACTGAGAGTAAAAAAAATGTCAACCATTTTGTTTTGGCAGTCGGGAACTGGCTGAGCAGTCGGAAGTCAGAAGCTTGTTGAATTGTCGAGCCCTGTAGCAGTGAACGCTCATATAGGTAGTTATGGGTCAAACAAAACAACCTGTTCTGTCTTTGAGGTTGGAGAACACGCTCCACTAATAGTAAGGCTATACTTGGGCATGAATGGCTTTTCCAAGATGGCCCGAGAGTGGAGCTTTATGTAGAGAAAGGCTGTAGGCAGGGTCCACTGAAAGGCCTTCTGTCACTCTGTCTGTAGCTCACAATAAGTCCACATGTCAGGAGGATGTCAATAGATGTTAAAATCAAGGCTTTTTTCACAGATTAGGCAGTAAAGTATTTGCTGGTAAATGCCGGACTTTCATCTAGGAGAGTGAAGTAAAGTGTTGCCCAATAGAGACGAGTCACACTGGAAGGACACCCATAAAACAACATTCCCTTTTTGTTAACCACCATTACTTTACCAAGTTGATGAAACCAGTACTCTCGACTAGTACGAAAAGTCTATCACTCGTCTGCTCTTTCAAATAGGCTACATTTTCAACTTTTTTTTTTGGAAGGATGCCACAAAATGATTTGTACTTAATATGACGTATTTCCTTATTAAAACAGGTTAATTGGCACAGAACAAATATTATTAAAACTAACAAATAACAAATTTCAGTGTCCCTCTCTCTCTCTCTCTCTCTCTCTCTCTCTCTCTCTCTCTCTCTCTCTCTCTCTCTCTCTTCTCTCTCTCTCCTCGCTCTCTCTCTCTCTCTCTCTCTCTCTCTCTCTCTCTCTCTCTCTCTCCTCTCGTCTCTCTCTCTCTCTCTCTCTCTCTCTCTCTCTCTCTCTCTCTCTCTCTCTCTCTCTCTCTCTCTCTCTCTCTCTCTCTCATCCCCTCTTTCTTCATCTCTCTCCCTCGCGCTCTCCTCCCCTGTCTCTTCATCTGTCTCTTAATTCTCTGGTGTGACAGCCTGTACCCTGGTGTCTAAGCGGCCCCCAGGGGCCACAGAGCCCCCTGGTGGGGACACTGTGATACCGGCAGCAGAGGAGTGGTGCTCTGTTGGTGGCATAATTACCATCACATCACCAGGGTGCCAGAGGGCCAGAAACAGGAAACGTTGCATAATGCATTGGGTAGCGTTCATCTGCTCTTTTCTGCATTAAGAGGTCCGAGTGTCGGAGGTTTCACATCATGGAGGAACTGAATATGGGTTACCATGGTGATGATATGCTCCGATTTGAAGGCTTCGATCTAAAAGTTAATTTTTTCCCTGATTCATTGCAGACTCTATTTTGGTTGCAAAAAGAATGAATTACAAGCTGCAAAAGTTGAAACAAATTTTACCTTTGAATATCTGTCTTTTATTTCAAAGTTTTTAAACATAAACATTTTAGATAGAAACACCATACACAGAACAGGAACAACACATTTCAAATATTTGTGATTAGCTTGTAGCAAATAGCTAGCTTGTTGTGTGCTTGTGAATGCTATTTGCTCAGGGTGTGTGTGTGTGTGTGTGTGTGTGTGTGTGTGTGTGTGTGTGTTGTGTGTGTGTGTGTGTGTGGTGTGTGTGTGTGTGTGTGTGTGTGTGTGTGTGTGTGTGTGTGTGTGTGTGTGTGTGTGTGTACCAATCTGTGTGCGTATGTGTGTGGCATGTTTGTGTGTGTTGGATGCTGTGGTTCGAACACACCTGGGCTGAACATGTTTCTTGGTCTGACATGAGGGATTTCTAAAATGGTGAGAGCATTTGTGGACTATAGCAGGGACACACAGCGTTTAGGGATGGATTCTAGGATTTCTGTGATGATGGTACTGGTGTTGAGGATGATGATGATGATGAGGATGAGGATGAAGCTCGTGTAGAGAAATTAAGTGATCAAAGGGGGAAATGAGAGGGTAATGGTGAGCATGTGTAGGAATTGAGAAGTGACGAGCATTAATCCGACACTAACCATCCTTTTCTCATAATCCATTAATCTGACACATATGTTGGGGTCACCGGATTACTGACTCCACAGACACACAGATACACAGACACACAGACACAGACACACACACACACACACACACACACACACACACACACACACACACACACACACACACACACACACACACACACACACACACACACACACACACACACTAACACACATTTTCCTAAACATACCAAATTACCGGTGTGCAGTACGACATGGTTTCAGGGGATTAGCAGAGAAGATAGTTCATTTGTAATCTTGTAGATTATGTGTGCGTGTGTGTGTGTGTGTGTGTGCGTGTGTGTGTGTGTGTGTGCGCGCGCGTGTGTGTGTGTGTGTGTGTGTGTGTGTGTGTGTGTGTGTGTGTGTGTGTGTGTGTGTGTGTGTGTGTGTGTGTGTGTGTGTGTGTGTGTGTGTGTGTGTGTGTGTGTGTGTGTAAAGACTAACACCATTCAAAGTAATTCCTCCTCTCTTCTCTCACCGACTTTCTTTTTCACTTTCAACACCAGCGCCTGTTGAGATCTTCCCCTTGCTACGACGGCCCTCTCCCTCATCCCCACTCTCCCTCCTTCTCTCTCCCTCAATATCCCTCTGTTTCTCCTTTTCCCATTCTCTCTGTTTCTCTCTCTGCTTGTTCATCTCCATTACTTTCTTCCTTGTTTCTCCCTCGTTCTTTCCTGTTAGTCTTGCTTTTAGGTCTTTCTCCTCTTTCCCCTGTCTTCAATACTTCCTTTTCTTTCTTCATATGCTTGGTGTGGTGCTGCCGATTGTTATTCAGGAGTTCTCTAATATTTTACTAAAGTTTTTTGCGTGCACATTGCGCACGCTCAACCTCGAGTTATGATTAAACCCATAGCAATAATGTGGAAACCCCATTCGATCATGTAGCACATTTCTGAGTGCATAATAAAATAACATTTTGCGTATAATGTAACAACGTTCACCACAAATGACTGCAGTGCCAACATTTAAATGTATTAACCATGCAGCGAACAAAAGGCAACAGGCTGATTATCATTTAGGGGGCCACTAATGACACGCAGAAGCGTCATCAACACACCCACTGAAGTGGTGTGAGAAATACAGACTTTCTACTCCTCATTCACAAATAAGGTAATTTACATTTCCTACGGAGAAAAGACTACCTCAGGGGTAGTATTATTCAGGAGATTTTCAGGGTACAAATGTCAGGATATGTTTATCACACATACGGCCCATCAGGAGAATATCAGGACTAACACGTGTGTCTGAAAGCAGCTATTGACTGAGCATTTGATTAAATGATAAAATTAGTCAATTAATGGGTAACAGGGGTAATTGTTCAATGAAAAGTGTAGTATTCTATGCATTCAAATCAATTATTAAATAGCTTTTACTGTTATTCAGGGGTGAAAAGTGCATTGACAATTTAAAATGGAAGGCAACTACTATTGGTTAGTTGAAAATAATAATCATCATTAAGATTAAACATCTCTTCCAGTGCCCTGGCCAAGACAGGCAGCAGTAGCCTACAGTCACACATACACACAAAACATAAAAATAAAACAACAAAAGAGTCCGCAGGGGGGACACATGCACATGCACACACATGTGCATGTGTGTGCCGTGTGTGTATGCGGTGTGTTTGTGAGTGCTTGCGGTGTATGTATGTGTTCGCGTGTGCTGTGCTGCGTGTGTGATCTGCAAGTTGCTTTGCCAACCTGTGCGACAGGCCTGCTATTATAGTAATAAGATGTGGTTTAATGATTTGATCATAAACATAGACCTTACCAGACCTGACCCTCTCTCTCTCTCTCTCTCATTCTCTTCTCTCTCTCTCTCTCTCTCTCTCTCTCTCTCTCTCTCTCTCTCTCTCTCTCTCTCTCTCTCTCTCTCTCTCTCTCTCCTCTCTCCCCCTCTCTCTCTCTCTCTCTCTCTCTCTCTCTCTCTCTCTCTCCTCTCTCTCCCTCTCCTCTCCCTCTCTCTCTCTCTCTCTCTCTCTCTCTCTCTCTCTCTCTCTCTCTCTCTCTCCCTCCTCTCTCTCTCTCGTCCCCCCTCTCATCTCTCTCTCCAGAGCAGTACCATCTGAACAACTCGGCCTACGGTCCATTTGGCCCAGCTCTTCCCCACCCCCACAGTAACCACAGTCTGGCGCGACTCAACAAATACACCTCACTGAAGGCCGTCGGTAAGTACACACACACACACACACACACACACACACACACACACACACACACACACACACACACACACACACACACACACACACACACACACACACACACACACACACACACACACACACACACATATACGCAGGCAGGCACATAGACAAACATGTGTTTGCCTTTCACACACAGTCACACACACAGTCATACTTAAATAACAGTAGTTACGGGATGTGGCGAGATATCTGTCAAGTGGTGTTTGCCTGTCTTCCCCACTGCACCAAAGCGTTACTTAGCACCGGCTAACTTTATGATCGGCTTTGCTGATCAGTATCAATTCGGTGCACCGCAATTATTGTACGCTTTTGCTATTATTATTGTTTCTGTGATCATGCAGATGTTATAACACAATTTTACGTATTTAGTAAGACATTTGAAAATAAGGCAGCTTTCCCTTTGGAATTTGCAACTCAAAGGCCTGGCCAAATTATTAACAATCATCTGATGATCAGTCGATCAGTGATTGAGCAAACAAAATAAAGTATCTTTCGAATCAAGTTTTTAGCCACTCATAGTTTATCCTTTTCATTCTCATGTCCTTTTTTATAACAAGAAATTGAAAACGGCGAAAGTAGCTCTCGGGTCCACTCATTGGTCGGAGTGCGACTCGGTCACGCCAAGGGTCCGATGTTTCCAAAACACACAGCTTCCATCCTATGAGGCGACAGTAGCTCAGGAAGTAGAACAGGTTGACGGATAACCTGAAGGTTGCTCGTTTGGTTCCCGGCTCCTCCTAGCTGATTTTCGAGGGTTCCATGAGCAAGACGCCTCACCCTGACGAGATGGCTGTCACCCTGCGTGGTTGTGTGTGTAAATATGTGAATGAATGGTTGCAGCAAAATCACCTAAATGTAAATATGAGAGTAGACCTTCTTCCGATTATCACAAAGCAATCAGGTGGTTTGAACATTGTGCAAAGTTTTGAGGAAATTTCCCAGCAGGACTGGCGTTATGAAGCAGCGGATAATATTATTATTTCAGGGGCGCGTCACAGGTCGCCTAATAGTTCGAAAATAGTGCTGAATCAACTGTGTGCTTGTTATTGGCAGTCATTTTAAATGAGCGACTATTCTGAAGATAAGGGAAATCTTTGGAAAGTAATTACAACTGTATTCCCCTCCGATGAACAGGAGCTAGGTTAGGCCTACTGTCCCTCTGCAAGTCAATGGAAGCAGCTACAGAAAGAACATGCTAACCCTGCAAACTCCCTTTGGACACACAATGACTTTGAAATCATACAACTACATTGAATCCGGTTAGGTTAGCAAGAAGCCAATTCATCAATATCTTGGCGGATCCCTTTAAAGCCCCGTCTACACGGAGCCGATTTTTTGGTGAAACCGCATGAGTCTTGGGTGTTTCGGCCGACCGTCCAGACGGAGCCGGCGAATCCGGTGCCCGAAACCGCACATTTCTGAAACCACCCTCGGAGGTGGTTTCAAATCTATCCGGACCTATGCGGTTTCGTGTTAGGATTCGTGTGGACGCCTGAAACGCAAACGATGACGTCATTAGCCCCCCACCAGCTGGGGGACGTCAGAGTTGCGTTGAATTTTTTATTTAATATTTTATTTGTATTCTTTTTGTAGCTTTAAATAAAGCCCCTTGATGAATTTAATTATTAACTGTAGGACTACATTAAAAAAGTATTTCTGCTCAATTTAAAAGGTTGAATCTCCTCGTGACTGATGGTTATACCTGAACCGCATAAAACGAAACCGGATCGTTTTCGCCCGTTTCGGCTCCGTGTGGACGGGGCCTTGAGTTCATGATAAAACAAATACGGACACACTCAGGGCCCGTCCACACGGAGCCGTTTTTTGGTTAAAACGCAGATGTTTTGCATCGTTTTGGCCGATCGTCCACACGAATCCTGTAAACGCATCGCATGAAAACGGAGTTTTCTGAAACCAGGTCCCAGGGTGAATAAATTCGAGAACGCACCCCTTGAGTGTTCGTCTGGAGAACGGCCAAAACGCATACTGTGCGTTCGATGATGTCATCTGCCACACCCTGCGAGCGTAACCTCTGTAACCTGTGATGACGTCTCATAACATGCAACTATTGCCGGAGCCTACAGTGCTCGTGTTCCTGCTGGATGACTCATATTGTGCCAATTAGGAGTTACCTATCACAAAATTATTATGCTCCTGTGCCTCATTCTCATTTCAGATTGTTTCTGCTACCTGTTTGTTGGTATACAGCGCTCAAGCTTTTTGTGCATGCTCCCGCCTCTTCCTCTCCGTTTCCGGTGAATTTCTAAAAAAAACAGCGCCACCTATACGCCTGGAACATGAAGTAGCGTTTTTGAGTCGTATTGAGATGGATCCGTGTGGACGCAAATGTTCTTGAAACGATGCCAGGGAAAACGGAGAAAAAAAAGATCGTTTTGGTACGTGTGGACTTGGCCTCAGTGATGCCTCCTTATATATTCTTAAACTTGTGGATATGATGAGCCTCAGCACGCACAAATACAACATTTCCATTCTCAAACCTGTGGGTGAGATGAGGGTTTAATTTGTATTATTACTTTATTTATCATTATACGCTCACTCACACTGATGCTGAGTGTGAGTGGCGTGGTGACCTTCAGGAGAAGGTTCAGGGCGCAGGAGCTGTCATGTAGGGCGCCTCCCTACCAGGGCGAGTGAAAGGTGATATTAAAGAAGCTGCCATAAGATGCTGTAGTCCGGAGCCCTGCAGAGCCTCTCTTCTCCTCTCTCTTTCTCAGAGTTGAAATGAGGAGAACCCGAGCAGAGGCTTATTTCCACCTGTATCTTATCTTATCTTATGTTACTTATCGCCTGTTTGCCTGGTTAAGGCTGAAGTGTTTTGGATATATCTATCTATCTATCTATCTATCTATCTATCTATCTATCTATCTATCTATCTATCTATCTATCTATCTATCTATCTATCTATCTATCTATCTATCTATCTATCTATCTATCTATCTATCTATCTATCTATCTATCTATCTATCTATCTATATATAAAAAGAAGAAGAATCAGTTGTGTTTATGCAGGGATAGGAGGGAGATAGCTGAATTAACATACGAGCCACCATTCCAGCTGACAACTACAAACACTCCCCACTGCTATCTACCACTTAAATCACCTTTGTTGTTGTTCTGTTAGCATTAAGTCCCTCTTCAGTAGCACCTGCAAGTGTTCATACGTGCCCTTCTGTTCAGAAGGGAACATCTATTTGTTTATTCACAACACAACCTAGTGGAAACTGGCGTGCAGAGCCAGTGTGTTTTAGTCCAGTGGAGCCGTTCTGGCGGGGCTGGGAGATGAGCCCGGGACAAACTGGGATAGCGGAGGAGCTAAAATAGAGAGCTATCCCACCCCCACTAATATCATCCGCCTTTGAATAATGTTAGTCATGAGCATGGAGGTGAACAGAAAATGGTTTAGTCAGGACTACGATTCACTGGTAAAAAGCCTCAACGAAGGACTTGCAAATGGTGGTGATTGTTACAAAGAAGAGTTCTCACTGTTCTGTTATTCATTTGGAACTCCCTCGATACTTAGAGAACAGCCGGTGGGTTTGGTAAGGGTATCAAACAGGTCCCTCCAGATAGGTATTGGAGCAATGGGTACAATGGCAATCTAGGACATTCACGAGATGTATAGGAACGACTATTTGAACGTCACCAAGGACTTGCAGACAAACGATCCACACACAAACTCACTTTAGAGGGAGACTTTTCATTTTGTATTGGACATGCCAATTCGAAAGAAAGTTATTATGTATAGCTGTCGTTAGAAGTCACTACAGTCTAACAAAGCACATGTTTCATCAGAGGTGGAGTGTGAAATCATTGGTACCAGTTAACGTCCCACACACACACTATGTGGACCAGGAATATTTTAAATGATTGAATTAGAATATGAAATATATCTTTCTGTGATTGATGACACAAGGGAAGCCTGAGGACAAGACGTTGTCGTGGTTAAATATTGATATTTAGTTCAATGAATAATAACGGTTGGAAGTCCAACTGAAGTATGTTTCAGTTAACGCGGTATTGAGGAATTAGCCCTTTTGCTAACCCAATAACTGTTTGTATTCTCCATTAAATATTTTCCAATACATTTATATGAATAACTAAAAGGGGAAACTAGATGCCACCAAATATAGTGCAGACATTTTGTCATGCACAGCCCTTTGGAAAAACAACTGACATATTGGAATGGTACAGCAGAGCTAGTTTGTCCGTCTCGACACACCTGCCCCTAGAAATACCATAGCATTTGACTTAGCATAGCATCGTTCTTCATGTTTTTGGATGATAGTTAATGTGATTCTTTCCTTTGTCAGCACTGTGAACGAACCTGCGTTTCAAGAGTGCCAATGTGCCTTGCCTTCCCCTGTATTAGCCACCCTTTCCAAACACACCAAACTCATCTATTACCCTGAAACCATGCACATCTTCCCGCAAGAACCTTTACCTTTAAGGAGTCACCTGAATCACTCATGTTGAATCGCTTTCAAACCTCCACCCCCATCTTGTCTCTGCTCCTACCCCTTGATCTTTACTGACATCACAGTGGTATATGAATGCCTCCTCTCCCAGCATGAGCAGATTCTAGCTGTAAACAACCCAAAGATATAGACAGAGACAATGTTTTACAACTATGAAATAAGCATGCTTGGTTGAATTTAATGGGAAAAAGCTGCATATTCTCACTGAAGCACAGCTATTCACGTGGACATGAATCAGCTCATTTCTACTTTGTTAAAAAGTGGATTTTAAATCCTGAACTGATCTGCAACAGGCGAGTGCAGATTTGATTTAGAAGAACAACAACACAATGTCCCATAATGAGTGTCATCAGGTTACCATCAGACAAACAGACCAAAAAAAACGACCTAGAGTTAATAACAAGCTTATAGGCTTTTGCTTTTTCATGATTTGGTATTTATTGTCGGATATAAATGTTTATGACCTACATACCATTCAATTAAACTGTTTTAATGATGCATTTGACATTCCATTTTCACTTTTGCTCTCATTTTTGGTTGCAGTTTAGGGTTTCTTTCAAACTATGTCTCTTTTCATTTTCACATTCTTGATTTAATGACTTCACACTATATCCTTCTGTTTTTCATTCTGGTCTGCTTACTCTCACCTCCCTCTCCTTTATAATCCCCTTAATTTTAATCTCTCATTCTCTCCCCTACTCTCCCTCTCTTCTCTCCCTCTCTCCTCCTCTCCATGTCTCTCTCCCCCCACTCTCCCTCTCCTCTCTCCACCCCAATCCCCCTCTCATCTCTCTTCCCCCTCTCTCTCTCTCCCCCAATCTGCCTGTCCTTCCTATCTCTCTCTCTCTCTCTCTCTCTCTCTCTCTCTCTCTCTCTCTCTCTCTCTCTCTCTCTCTCTCTCTCTCTCTCTCTCTCTCTCTCTCTCTCTCTCCCTCTCTCTCTCCCCCACTCTCCCTCTCTCTCTATTCCTCCCTCTCTCCCCCACTATCCCTCTCCTCTCTCTCCCCTACCCTCCCTCTCCTCTCGCCCCCACTATCCCACTCCTTTCGCTCCCTCTCTCTCCCCCACATTCCCTCTCCTTTCTCTCCCTCTCTCTCTACTCCACTATCCCCCCCCCTTCAATCTGCCCCCCCCCCCCCCCCCCCCCAGCGGACACAGCGGCGGGCCACTACTACAGGAGCTACCCACTGATGGACTTCTCTCAGTACCAAGCCTCAGCCGCGCCCCCCGACCCGCCACTGCGCAACACAGAGAAGTCCTTTCTCCACCCGGCTCCGCCCGGCCAGCACCCCCCCCACGCCCCGCTCTCCATCTCCATCCCCCCCGATCCACTGGAGCACGCCCACCTGCCCAAGGCCACCTCCCACCCCGCCTCCATCTCCAGCTCGGCCTTCAGAGCCTGGGAGCCGCACAGCCGGCAGGTCCAGAGGCAGGCGTCTGCGCCCGGCCGCGCCTCCATCCCCTGCAGTGGGGTGTACCCCTCCTCCCGCAGGCAGGCCTACTCCACCAGGAGGCAGCAGAGCATAGAGAACCTGCCCGATCTGTTCACCCAGCCCTACGCCGGGGCCTACCGCGGGGGCCCGGCGGGGGGCCACGCTCAGCAGCTGGAGTACCAGGGGTCTGCTCAGCCCCCTTACTACCACCCCCACCACAACCGGCACAAGAGCTGCTCCACCCATAGCAAGACGGAGGTGACTGTGTGAGGGGAGGAGGCGGGCACCACAGGGGGGGCCGTCGCCGGAGGGCCAGCCCCTACAGGGGTGATGATAGAGAGTTAATGGACGGAGGACCTCAGAGTTGAGGTGCTGAAGCTAAAGGTAGCTGGCTAGTTGAGGACAGAAGGAAGGGAATGAGAGGTTAAGCAGGGAGGTCTCGCTTTGGTAAACAAGCAGAACGGGATGGACGGCACTGTTGAATACTGCAGTGGGACTCAATGAAAACACAGAGTAGGGCCGTCCTGATTATTTTAAATCACCGTCCAATTTCCCTGGTGCAATAAGCTTTTCGAGCCGTGTAATTGATTTTTTACAAGATAGTTGCTATCAGTGCCAGGATAGAGTAAATGAATATATAATCGTACATGAATATGTATCGCAGGCCGCGTTAGTGTTGAGTTTGCTGGTCAAAGCACAAAGTGTTAATGGGACAAAGTACTTCTGTTCCACTTATCTTATCAATATAGTTAGCTAAAAGACATGAAATTTGTTGGAGTTTTGTACGTTAATCTTCTCAATTACTCACCAAGATAATAATACATTCATTTTTAGACCCCTTTTCTCTTTCCTTTACCCTCTCCTCTCCCCCCGAAGCAGACAACCCAACAAGACCCACATTCATTCATGTTTTGTGTTTGGTTTTCTTCCAAACAGTTTAATAGTGAAATAGAAAATGTAAACAAAGACTTTTTGAACCAGATTGCAGTCTCATAAAGGATTTAGTCAATACCGGTCCAGATGTTTTAGGAGGTTAGCTCAGCATCTGTAGAACCCCATGTGACTCCTCAGAAGCAGCTCAAAATGATCCCATGTTGCACACTACACTCTCTCTCTCTCTCTTTCTCTCTCTCTTTCTCTCTCTCTCCCTCCCTTCTCTCCCTGGTTTGGTTCTTCCAATCAGGCTGACGTAGCAGGAGAGTGGAGCCCCAGGGAGCCACATTAACTCAGTGGTCAATGACACCATCGTGACAGGGCCCCTCACAGCCTCCAACGAGAGAGAAGAGAGAGAGAGAGAGAGAGAGAGAGAGAGAGAGAGAGAGAAGAGAGAGAGAGGAGAGAGAGAAGAGAGAGAGAGAGAGAGAGAGAGAGAGAGAGAGAGAGAGAGAGGGGGAGAGAGGGGGAGGGGGAGAGAGAGAGGGGGAGGGAGAGAGCCGGAGCGAGAGCGAAATAGTGACAGGGGAGAAGCAAGGAAAATAATTAATTAGCTTGATTTATTTTTCTCGAATTCCTGGGAATCTTTGCATTTGACATAAAGAAAAGAGGCAAAAGAGGAGAGGATAGATACACAAAAGCAGACCCAGGTTGTGAATAACATAAGAGAAGACGAGGGAGAGAGCGCTTGGGGCTATGCCCTGTATAAAGAAGAGAATGGGGGAAGGAGGTCTGGCGGAGGAAAGGGATAGAGGGGTTAGATAATAAATACAAATACAAATACACACACATTGACACATTGGTGTTCAACGTGCATCTTCTATGAGAATAAACATGAATGCGGCCTGGGAGAGAGTTCCATCCACCACCATCACACCAGCACTTTGGTGGGAACCCAGAACCTTTTGACTGGGAGCCCACTGGGAGCCCACTGGGAGCCCACTGGGAGCCCACTCCAGCAACAGTGGGAAACGGTGAGTTAAAGAGTTACTACCAGCGGAAGGGATAAAGAAAGCTTTTTAAGCAATACAAAATCAGTCTAGTTTTTCCAAGCATTTGTTTGTATCATTGTAAGGGGTCTTTTTCATAATATTTTCTTCCAGTATGAAATGCATTTTCTTCCACTTAACAATAGTTTCCTTTTAGGCTGTTCACAAATCAGGCACAACCAACTAGTGGTGTATTTTTATTGATTTAAAAAATAAGTATGAAGTTACTTTTATATTATTGTATTACATTCTCTTTTTTTGTAGAACAATTATAGAAACGGTTGCTAAATGGGGTTAACAGAGGACAGAATCCAGTGTTGTTTTTTTTAATTAATATGTAGAACTATCTATAAACCTCAACTGTTTCCATGGCTTTATTTATTTTCATAAATTAAGTCAATGTGTTTTAAGCATCTGAACGTTTTCATAATAATAATAACTAATAATTTGGTCCAACCTTTGAAATGTCACCTCATGTGGAATGTTTTAATGGACGTTAAATCAACGGCGTACCGACCGTTACATTTTTTTTTAAATTTTCCAATGGGCAACAGCACAGATTTTAATATAAACTTTGGACATTTTCCAAAAGGTTTATACATTACTTACGAAGAAAAACAGTCAAACTTAAAGCACGATATGGTTGAAAGAAGAGGTTGAAACGTGATCACCATCTAGCAGATCGGACCGCCAGAAATTGAACCTTATATTCCGTATGTTTTAATAAGTTTATACTCCAATGAAAATATGAATGGTTGTACTTTCGTTAATTGCGAAGAGTCGTTTCTATCTACATAGCCTATTCCAGGGAGCCATGGAGCACCACGTCCAAGAATGGACAGCACAAGAGAGAAGGGCTTTTTAAATTGTGAACATTCTCGCTATCTTACTTGTAAACTTCGACCAGTTTGACAGAATAAATAAAAATATTTAATAACTTAGTGAACCTCATCTTCAATCCTTTGATTTAGTTTTAGGGCATTTAGCAGACGCTTTTATCCAAAGCGACTTACAATAAGTACATTTGTCTGAAGAAAGAGAAACAATATAACAATTGTACAGTTTTTGGTTGAGACTGATATGACAAAATATATTTTTAGTTTTTACCCTGGTGGACATGGGCACTGTTTTATGCTTATACTACATGTTTTTCACAATTAAAAATGAATTGTGAAAAACATTTTTCAAAAGTTTTAAAAGCGATATTGAACCCTTGGAGAACATTTTTGAGGGTCAAGTGTTGAGTCGATGTAGGGGTGTGATTTACTATATATATTATATATATATATTATATATATATATATATATATATATATATATATATATATATATATATATACAAAGACCTGTGAAGCAAAGACTTGTATTATGTGTTACTGTTTGTATGTAAAGTTTATTTCTACCTATTTATTGAGGATTGTTTGGAAACCCATGGTTTTTAAGATTAAATATTAAAGACTGTGAAACCATAACCAGGCTCTTTTTATTGTGAAAAGTACATCAACACCATTTTTTATTAAGAAGGAATGATCTTCATGTGATGAATTCGATATAATGATGTGGGAAATAGTCACATTATCTATCAGTATTTATTTTATTTCAAATTACAAAGAGGTTTGCAATGCATACCTTGGTTGAAGGCAGCTCAATAGTTCTTCCTTACCTCCGGCCTATACTGAAACATTCTCTGCTGCTGTGGTTTTGTGGCATACATTCATACAGGTGAAACTTGAACAAGTGTCAATTTATTTCAGTCATTCAACTTAAATGGTGAAACAAATATACGTATTATATATACTCATTACATGCCAAGTGAGATATTTCAAGCCTTTATTTGTTATAATTTTGATGATTATGGCTTACAGCTTATGAAAACCACAACTTCTAAATCTCAAAAAAATTGAATATTGTGAAAAGGTTCATTATTGTAAACTCAAAGTGTCACATTTTCATTATATTCCGAATTAAATCCAAAACACCTGCAAAAGGGTTCCTGAGCTCTGAGTTCATGGTCTCCCAGGCCCAATTCTGAAAGTCAAATCCCCTAACCTTAATTCCATCTTTCCTTAACCTTTGTGGAAAACGTCATCGGATCAAGGCGAAATGAAAAGGTGCTTCCTTTTCGAACATAGGAAAAGACAGCACTGTTTGTGATGAATTTGACTCCACTTTTGAACACTTTTCCTAGCCGACGCCATTGCGCTACGGCGAGTATTGCTGACGCAAGTCTCTAGCGTGAAACTACATTTATCCAAAGTTGGACTACTAAAATCGCTATTTTGATCCATGCGTTCTTGTCGCATTGATTTCAATCAGGTTTTCACCAACAGTGAGAATCACCTAGGTTGGACTTGGCAAACGGGAATATTTTAGGCCACTTGAATCTGAGTTCACATGTGAAAAAAAGAGTGATGTTGAAATTAACAGCCCCCATTAGTCTTTCTTGCATCTCGCTTTGAAATGCAATTTCCTAAACTGAATCCGTAGAGGCCCTCAGTCTGGTTCAGTAGAATTCACAATCATGTGGAAGACTGCTGACCTAACAGTTGTGCAGAAAACCATCATTGACACCTCAAAAGGTAATTGTAAAATAAGTTGGATGTTCTCAAAGTGCTGTATCAAATCACATTACTAGAAAGTTAGGTGGAAGAGAACAGTGTGGAAGAAGAAGGTGCACAAGCAGCAGGGAGAACCACAGCCTGGAGAAGTTATTCAGGATCAGCGGGTTGAGCTTGTACCATATAGGCTCAGTCCTGAATCCTGCCTGTGGTATTTTGCTGCATGTACCTCCCTCTATCTCCCATACCTTCCTCTCTATCTCACTCTATAATAAAGCCTAAAAATGCAACAAGAAAATGTGTGGGGGATGCTGGACGTGGGCTTCAAATGTCGAATTCCTCTTATCAAGCCGCTCCTGACCAACAAAGAGCAGTGTCTTACCAAAGAAAAAAAGAACTGGTCTGCTGCTCAGTGGTCAAACATCCTCTTTTCTGATAAGAAAATTCTGCATCTCATTCGGAGACCAAGGTCCCAGAGTCTGGAGGAAGAATGGAGAGGCACACAACCCAAGAGGCTTGAAGTCCAGTGTGAAGTTTCCAGAGTCTGTGGTGATTTGGGGAGCCATGTAATCTGCAGTTGTTGGTCCACTGTGCTTTAAGTCCAGAGTCAATTCCACCATCTACCAGGACATTTTATAGCACTTCATGCTTCCTTCAGCAAACAAACTTTATGGAGATGCAGATTTAATTTTCCAGCAGGACTTGGCACCTGCCTACACTGCCAATAGTACCAAAACCTGGTTCAATGGGATTACTGTGCTTGATTGGCCAGCAAAATCACCTGACCTGAACCTCATAAAGCAACTATGGCGAATACCAAGAGAAGGAGGAGAGACATGAGACCCAATAATGCAGAAGCATCCTGGTCTTCCATAACGCCTCAGTAGTGCCACAGGCTGATGGCATCTATGCCATCCTGCATTGAAGCAGTATTTCATGCAAAAGGGGCCCAAACCAAGTACAGAGTAAATTAGTTTAGTTTTGTTTATAGTTTTGTTGACAGTCCCCTTTGATTAACTATACAGTAAAAGGAGTTGCTTTAGCCTTTTTGGCAAATATTTCCAGCTGTAGTATGTGTGATTATATTTTTCAGAGGGCCGACATTTCTTTAATTTAAATCATTTTATTGATTTCATGTAATATTCGAATTTTCTGAGATTTGGAATTTTCATAAACTGTAAGTCATAATCATCAAAATTATAACAAAGACTTGAAATATCTCACTTTCCAAGTAATGAGTTTATATAATATATTAGTCTCTTACGAAGTTGAATTACTCTAATAAATTTAATTTTACACGATATTCTAATTTTCGAGTTTCATCTGTACATCTCACTTTCATCATTTAGCAGCAAAAACACATCACAGATCGACTGTAGTAGATTTCTTGCGCCACCTTGTGGATAATTATTATACCTACATAACTTTGGAACGTTTTTTCATACTGAAATGTCAGCTAAAACAATCATAGAACATTTAGACAATGTTTTAATGAATATGAAATAAAGACTAAAGCAGCATTGCATCAAGCCCGATCAAGGGTCTTTTAATACAATAACTATAAATAACAGATCAGAACCCTTACACATTTGCTTGATTACACCAGAGCAATAACAATACACACTATAATTAATAAGAAAGCATGTGAAGGGTAGATATTAAAACTAGTAAACAGAAATCAGAAATTGTAATAAATAGATATAGTGGTGGCTTGAAAACAACAATGCATTTGAGTAGCTGATGGCCACATAGGTTTAATATTAAGGTTCAGGAAAGTGAATGGCTGTTTGGGTAACAAACATGTCTATGTAATTCACATGCAAACAAAACCAATAGCACCAAGGCTATCCCATAATATTAATTTGAATACTTTTCAGGATACGGCATGGATGCAGTGGTTAAGGCGGTTCCTGAGCTGTGTTAATAGGAGTAGTCTATGTGTCCCATTGGTGCAATTCCAACCAGCACCACTTAATTGGTCAAAACAAGACCAACAATTACAAATGCCATGAAGAAGGTTGTCCAATGGCAAGATCTCACCTCCCTCCCTCCCTCCCTCCCTCCTCTCTTTCCTCCCTCCAACCATCTTGGAGTGTCAGATAGCCATTGCCATAAACAATAAACTGAAAAGACTAAAAATTCATATTAATAGATGTGTCCCGACCCAACATTGAGCAAGAATACCTCGGCCCAAAAATAAAATTCTGATATTAATTACACATTCATTCAATCAGATGATAAACAGGAGCTATCAGAAGGATTATATATTAAAGACTCACAATGGAAAAAAAATAAGTCTAAATTATTATCCATACAAAATTATCAGTGGACGAAATCCCAAAAGTTTGGATGAAGTTGATTTGCATCAAGCCCATTTCAATTTTGATGGGCAAGGAAGTGCGTCCATCAAGTTAGAAAACAATCTCATATAAAAGTTCCAGAACTTCCAAATGACACGGAGGGCGTCACCAAGTGCGCTGAGGGTCCCCCGATGGCTGAGGATGAACCTCGGGGGTTGGACAGGCTCTGCTGGTGGCGTGTTAGTCAAGGGTTGTATGACAAGGTTGTAGCACTAGAGAGGTAAATCTATAAGAGTCAGAGTCAGCATGGAGAAACCACATACAGAGGTGGAAGATGATAAAGGTGAGCTAGATAATGGTCCTCAGTTCTCTGTTTGTTTGTTTGCTCGTTTCCATCAGCTTGTGAATGTGTTGCCTTTTAGAATCCAAGCTAGCTTTACCCAATCCCGAGTAACACACTATCATTGTAACTTAATTATTCATCCATCTGATACAAACACCGCCCCAATCCTCCAATGATTGATTACCTTAGAGATATAACAGAACTGGTCACTGACACTGATAAAGACCGATCACAGCCAAGAACCCACACGGTAGCTTGCATAAATTTCAGTTCCAGTCGGTCCAACCCTTTGAGTAGTTACTTAGTTAGTAGGACTTGCTGCTCTTTATCGCTGGCTGTTGTTGAAGGAGTTTGCTCCCGAAGGGGAGACGGTCATGGATTCCAGGATAGGACGCAGAACCTGACCGAAGGGCCTAGAGACACAGACAGATAGAGAGAGACATGGAGACAGTGAGACAGAGAGACATAGAGAACGACAGACCAACGGAGACAAACAGAGAGGGAAAGAACGAACATAGAGACAGACAGAGAGAGCGCAACAGAAGAGGGTTAAAACATGACGAGGCTCAGAGCCAGGGTTCTGACACATTGAGCCCTTGCCGGAGTCCCTGCTAAAGTAAGCTTGAATTGACAGGCGAGGCAGTAAAGCTGAGGTTCTTCACCAAAATGTGCTACAATGATTATATGCAACCATCTAGCGTTTGATTAGCCAAATTCTTGAACATTTTAACAGAATAATACCTCTTGTCACAAGCTACTTCATTTCAAACAAAAATAGCATTCCCAGGGTTACCACCATAGCGGCTCACAGTACATAGTTCACAGTAGCCTCAATAAATAAGCCTGTGTTTTATTGTCTACTGGTAGCCATTAAATATCATAGCTTGACAAGTCAAATACAATTAGGCTGATGTAGACAGGCTGCTACATAAATTAAATGAGTGGATCATGAATTCAAATACTAAACGCATAAGCTTCTGTCGTAGCTACAGTCAAGGTAGCTCGAAAAAACAGGCAGGCAATACGATTTTGACAGTACAAAGATAGTGTGAGATTGCTGTTAAGCTAGTGGAGGGGATTTATTTAAAATGTGATGATAAAAAAAACAAAAAACAGGTTGAATTTATTATTTTATTTTTTTATCATCACATCCATCAGGTTGAATTAATTTTTTAATTTTTTTAAGAATTTATTTTTGCATTTTTATATGCTTCATTCCTGAAGAGTAGACAGGACATATCACCCCAAATATCGGTTTTTAATAGTCTGGTCAGTTTGGACCAGAATAAAGAAATCCAGCACTTCACCTTTTCACAGTCATTTTGTATTCATAGGTAGACATATCGTGATGTATCGTCATAGGATTGTCTAACAATATATATCTTATTGTAGAATCAATGCATGGCGACATTAACGGTATCGCGGGCCATGTATTGGTGTGTCGCATCGAGAGGTACCCTGTGATTTCCACCCTTAATTTAAAAAGGCACCCCGAATTTTCTAAATTACATCAGAATCAAAATCTGCAGCCATCCAAACGGAGCCAATTGGAAAATAAAAAGCTTGATTGCAGTAATGATGAATGGACTCAGACAGACTCACGTGGAGAGCACTTCGGAGGGCAGGTCTGTGATGTACTCTGGGATCCTGCTGCCCGTGAGGAACTGGGCCACCTCGTTGCTGAAGGCGTTGCAGTTGTTCTCAAACAAGTGGTACGTCTCCCCTCTGTACCGCCACACGCGAGGGACACAAATGCATAGATCAATAAATAATCATGGACGGAAAATGTGCGTGTGTCTTAGCAGAAGGCAGGCCGGCAGGACAGTCATAACAATTAAAAATATACATCAATAGACACAATTTGTAAATGCATAAAATGTAACTAGAAAATGCATTTCCTGCAGAAAATGCGGTGAGTGCTTTAGTGCAAAGTGAGGTTGGAAATATGTTTTAGTAATGCCACATAATTTAAGACTTAAAGAAATGTTAAATGGCTTAAATCAGGTGAAGGGATTTGAACTGAGTCTAAATGGAACAAACATGCACACCATTTAACAAATGTAAAATGGTTGTAAAAAAAAATATATATATATATTCGTTTAATAAAAAAGTATTAAACAAATAGCTAATGTGACAGAGTTTGAATACATTTGAGATAAAATATAGAATAGCTGAGCTGGTCTGTTGGCAATTTCCAGCCCAACTATAGACTAAAAACAGCCCAATCAACCAGAAACCTGCCCAAAACATACAAAAAAAGAAATCTGATAAATCATATACTTCTGCAATGGCAAATACACAAATATGATACTTAAAGCAACCAGATTATTTTAAGATTGTAAAGCAACCACATTTACGCACCGCGGCCCACCTCTGTGACCCCCCCCCCCCCGATATGCCTGTACCGTGACAGTTTGGTACAAATACGTGTGTCGTTGCACCCCCAGTGGATAGGCAGGTTAAGCTAATCTACGTGGAAGTAAAGGTTGGAGATGAGAAAAAAAAACCTTCCCCTTTAAACCCTGCATAAACTTCTTTACTCCAAAATGAATATGGAAAGCAGAGAACACACAAAGTGTAGCACTGCACAAAGTTTTAGTCACAAAGGAACCCAAAAGAGAACAAGGTTTCAGATAAGCACCTGTCTTTGCCAAAATGCCAGGAAAATAAACACTGTTTTTTCAAGTAGTCAGGGTAAACCCCCACAAAGAGTCATATAATTAGCAAAACATCACAAACAGCCAAATACTTAGCAAATAAAAATTGCCAAGATGAGAACATCAACGTATCTCCTTCTCCAACTGCCAGAAACCTCGGTGTGGTGTTGGACAATCAGTTATGCTGCACCGCAAACATCACTGCTGTGGCTCGATCCTGCAGATTTGCACTTTACAACATCCGCAGAATCCGGCCCTTCCTCACAAGGGAAGCAGCTCAGCTTCTAGTCCAATCACTTGTCATCTCCCGCCTCGACTACTGCAACTCACTCCTGGCTGGACTTCCTGCCTCTTCGATTAAACCTTTGCAGCGCATCCAGAATGCGGCAGCGCGCCTCGTGTTCAACCTACCGAAGTTCTCCCATGTGACCCCCCTCTTCCGGGACCTCCACTGGCTCCCTGTAGTAGCTCGTATCAAATTTAAGACGATGGTACTGGCATACAAGGCAGTAGATGGAACTGCCCCTGCCTACCTCCAAGCATTGGTAAAGCCACACACCCCAGCTCGATCCCTCCGCTTAACTACCTCAGCTGGACGTCTGGTGCCGCCATCGCTAAGAGTTAGCAAAGGTCCTTCAGCAAAGTCACAACTTTTCTCGGTTTTGGGAATGGTGCGGAGGTTTGAGTGACAGGTCTGATTTGTTGTGAATGTTTGAACAAAGGTTAATGATAAAAAATTTATCAATTTACGAAGTCTGAAGTAGTTGTCAAGTGTCAGGGATCAAATTGACTTCCACTGTAAAAATATATATTTTAAAAGTAAAATATCTTAAAAAATATAAAATTTAAAAAATCTGAAAAGATGTGCATGATTCCAAAGCTAATCTCTATGTGAAAAATTGAGAAAGGTCCCAAAGTTTGTACAGAACAAAAAAGAAGAAAGAAAGAAAGAAAGAATAAAACTTAAGAACATTAGTTGAGTGCTGAGTGCAGCATTATTGAGGTAATTAACAGTGTGTCCAACCCGTATCTAAGGAACACAAAGACGCTAAAAAACAGTCACAAAATAAAAGGATAGACAACACAAAGGGGCGGAGTCCAGCAGGCGAGTGACAGATAAGACTTACACAAGACAGAGCTACACAAGATAGTCTAGTGTTAGGGTGTTAACTCTATTGCTCATCTCCCAGCTGGGTTCCAACCCCAATAGTCTAGTGGTTAACTCCCAGCTGAAGGGTTCTGGGTTCAAACCCCAATAGTCTAGTGGTTAACTCCCAGCTGAAGGGTTCTGGGTTCAAACCCCAATAGACTAATGGTAACCCCCAGCTGAAGGGTTCTGGGTTCAAACCCCAAAATTCTAATGGTAACCCCCAGCTGAAGGGTTCTGGGTTCAAACCCCAAAAGTCTAATGGTAACCCCCAGCTGAAGGGTTCTGGGTTCAAACCCCAAAAGTCTAATGGTAACCCCCAGCTGAAGGGTTCTGGGTTCAAACCCCAAAAGTCTAATGGTTAACTCCGAGCTGAAGGGTTCTGGGTTCAAACCCCAATAGTCTAGTGGTTAACTCCCAGCTGAAGGGTTCTAGGTTCAAACCCCAATAGGCTAGTGGTAAACTCTCAGCTGAAGGGCTCTGGTTTCAAACCCCAATGGTCGGGGTTTGAAACCAGAGATGGAGGGATGGGCAACTGGCGGACCGCATCCTCACTCAATGAGGCCTGCAGATTATTAAAAAAGTTAATAAATCAAAAAAATAAAGAAAACTATCAAGAAAACCGTACTTTTCAGTGGAGATGAGAAGCAGATGACCTGTTCATAGAATTCAAAAGGCAAACCAATCTGTCTAGTTTGCTTAGAAACTAAGTCGCCACTAGCGACAAGAGTATAGACATGCATTTGAAAAATGATTTCCATTAAAAAATTTTGTATGTCGTTACAAGAGTATAGACATGCATTTGAAAAATGCATTTCAGCATGGAAAATATTAAAGGTATGTCAATTAACATACCTAGGCTAGGAATTTGGATGCATTTTTAGGTAGTGGCAACACCCAAAATGCACCAGGATACAGGAAATCACATCTACCAAATTCTAAATTTTCTGGGGGAGAAACCCCAGCCCCCCTGTCTATGACTACGCCCACCCACACATTGAATCACCAGCCACCACTGAATATATATACATATATTTTGTTCTTATTTTGAATTATTTTGTAGTATCTCATACCTGATGAGTTGTAGTGAGCGGTCATGTGGCCATCTGATAGTGATGATGAAAAATTGTGGCCTTCTTTATCATGAAAGTTGCCCATCCCTGGTCCCTGGTCTACTGGTTAACTCCCGGCTGAAAGGCTCTGGGTTCAAACCCCAATAGTCTAGTGGTGAGTGTTAACTCCCAGCTGAAGGGTCCTTGGTTCAAACCCCAATAGTCTAGTGGTGACGAGTGTTAACTCCCAGCTGAAGGGTCCTTGGTTCAACCCCAATAGTCTAGTGGTTAACTTCTAGCTGAAAGGCTCTGGGTTCAAACCCCAATAGTTAGTGGTAAGGGGGTTAACTGCCAGCTGAATGGTTCTGTGTAGAAACCCTATGTACCCAGTCCACCGATTGTCATCCCTGTGCAAGATGCCCCAACGCTTCCTGCTCCTTAATGGTAAATGGACTGCATCTATGTCACGCTTTTCTAACCAGTGGCCACTCAAAGCACTTTACAATATTGCTTCAAATTCACCTATTCATGCACACACAGAGATGTTAACCATGCAAAGAGGCATCCAGCCCGCCGGGAGCAGTGATGGTGAGGCGTCTTCCTCAGGGACACCCCGACACTCGGTGGAGGAGTCGGGGATCGAACTAGCAACCTTCCAGTTACCTTCTGAGCCACATGCTGCCCAATGAGTTCAATAGCAGCACATTGTGTTATCTGCTCACCTGTATGTGGACTCTCCCAGCGAGGTGAGGTAATCCATAAAGATCTCTCCAGTGACTTCGGTCACCCCCAGGTCCACGATGGAGTTAGGCTGTCCCAGCTCAGTCCCACCCTTGAGTACACAGACACGTGCAACGTGTTAAGGGTGGGACAAAATATCGATACGGCGATATATTGCGCCCTTCTTCGTGCGATACAAGAATTGATACACTTGCGCCAAATATCAATATAAATATATATATACTTTTGAATTTCTATTGCATTTTTATGCTTCACTCCTGAAGAGGAAATATTGCCCCAAATATCAATATTTTCAGTTATAAAATGAGGCGCTCTCAACAGATTTCCCTGCTCCTCGAGGTGACGCTTAACACATGAATGAAGGAAACTTGAACTGAAGTTAACCAACCAAAGGCAAGCAACAGAAAAACTAAGTTGGACCATGAATAAAGAGTCAAAGTGTCATGAAAAGAGAGGCTGCCGTCTTTCTCACCGGGGGACAGTTTGAGATTCCCACCCCACCGTAGAAGAACTCTTCCCCATGGACCACGACGGCAGTGTGCCTGTTGGGCATCACATAACTTAAAGCATAACCTGATGGTGTTACACTGCAGAGTTGATAGACAGGCCTAATAATGTTACTCACCATATACCATCCAGCTGCTTTCCTGTAAGGAGAGGGGACAAAGCAGATTGAGAATAGTGCACCCTTAAAGAGAAACAAATATGCCAAGTGCAACCACCACTGGGTAACCAGTAGAACAAGTAGATGATGAGTTACAGCGAGCACCAGTATTCCACCGCTGGTTAACCAGTAGTATCACATATCACCAGTACAACCACCACTGGTTAACCAGTAGAGATGATGAGTGACACACACACACACACACACACACACACACACACACACACACACACACACACACACACACACACACACACACACACACACACACACACACACACACACAATCCCCATTGATTAACACGTTGAGATTATGAGTTACACATATCACGAGCATAATCAGTGGCTTGGTGACCAGTAGAGACGATGCGTTACACATATCACCAGTACAACCACCGCTGGTAACCAGTAGATGATGAGGTACCAGTATAACCACCGCTGGATTGCCAGTATAACCAGTAGAGGATGAGTGACTGACCCAGCATCATGGGGCTGAGCTGTCTCGCCATGCCTCTGGAGATGTCGTAGACGTACAGCTGAACTGGGAACGATGGGCTGCTGTTCTGGTCCATGGTCTGGGCTGACAGTTAGCGTTAGCTTAGCGTCACGTTATAAACTTATATAGCTGTATACAGCTGGACACTTGAACGCTGCTGGTTAAAAAAGTACAGGTCGATTAACATCGGCGAACGACACACATAAACCGTATTCTGTACCAGTGTACCCCGTGGTTCAGAACAGACTGTAATGGACGATAAGCCGTCGGCCACAGCTGCTGGGTCAACACTGCAGTGACAGGACGCCGCGAAGCTGCGTGACTCGACAGTCGTCGCGTCCGTTCTTTTTTTTCGACATATATATTTTATTTTATTTTTCGTGGATTTTAAATGGAAAATCATGGAATTTTTATTAAAAAACATGTTTATGTTATAAACGGTTGTTTGCTGAATTTAAGTGGATTATACAATGTATTAGTATTCACCCGGAAGTAAAACAGTCCATGTCAGGCAACACTTCCGGAAATGGCGACTGCGGTGCATGTTGTAAATAGTTTATTTTGTTGACAGAACGGCGAAGCGCGTTGTACATCGCGCGTATCGCCTCTATCGGATTGTTGACATATCGTCCACTGATCATCTACGAGTCGTTTTCGAAAATATAGTGTAACTCCCGGTCGAGAAAGAGAAGAAAACAACCAAGAATGTCGAACTGTGTGTCGCTGCAGACAAGGCTCGCGGCCGTGATGGAGAGCCTGGTGCGCGCGGCGGTGGCGGCGCTCTGCGGGTATGGAGAACATGACTGAGGCTTAAAATAACCATGGGGGACATCTAGAGTAACCCCTCAACTAAGCGAAACATCTTGAGTAACACCTCAACTATGAGAAACATCTAGAGTAGCACCTCAACTATGAGGAACATCTAGTAACGCCACAACTATGAGGAACATCTAGAGTAACACCAACTATGAGGGACATCTAGAGTAACACCAACTATGAGGAACATCTAGAGTAACGCCTCAAATATAAGGAACATCTAGACTCTAGAGTAACATCTCAACTATGACGATCATCTAGAGTAGCACCTCAACTATGAGGAAAGAACAGCTAAAGAAGAACATCTGGCCCTCATGTTTGATACCAGTGTGGAAAGAAGCTGAGTGAGCAAAGGGCCCTGTTCAAAGGGATTCCCTCTGTCATTCACAACCCCTCCTAATAGTCTTCTGCTAAGAGGTCCTTGGATCAGAGCAGGCGCTAGGCTGACCACTGAAACAGTTATCCCACTGTGGTCAGTGACATCAGTCTAGTTCATGTAGATATTGAATAGTGCAGTCAGAATTAGAAGGAAGAATCCCAATAGTGAAAAGTACCCAAATATAGCCCATTCATTGTGCCTATTCATTATTGTTCTCACGTGAATAGGGATACATGTTGACATTTAGATATCACCATGACGTTTTTGAAATTGTTAATATGGGCAAACGGTGCATAATCGAATTACGTATGTGCTAATTTGCATAAATACCACAACAGATCTAAACATTGGGTATAGCCAGGTATCAATGTCCGCTAGAATCTTGTTGACATCTTACAGTGAAGAAGTATAGAGGCAATCAAATGTCACCTTAAGGGGCAGAGATTCAGTGATTCATTCAAGGGCCACTCAACTTTCAATCAACTGTTACTAAGCTGAAAGATTAGTAACAGATGAAAGATTGTTTGATCCAGCCACTTTTTGTTTTACCTACCTTTTTGTCTTCTGCATTCTCCTTACCCTTGTGTTCTATTCTTCCCTCAGACTCATCCCCCAGAAACAGTCCTATGTACCCAGCCCCAAACCCCGTCTTTGCAATAATCGTACTTCTGTATAGAGCTCGTAAGCCCCCCCCTTCCGGGAGACCCTCATGGGACATCTGGGCTAGGAAAATTAGAATGGGTTTCAATGGAGAGAAAGTAATTTTTTTCTGGGCCTAGTCTTTGGTTCCCCTTGATTACACATATGTTGTTTTTGGATTTAAATTATAATTTTGCATGCCAAAACAAAAAGAATTTGTGAAGAAGTATAATGTAAAAAAATGTAAGGTTTTGTGTGAGGCCGCTTTGTGAATTACAGCCTCTTGCCGCAAATTATTTCCGTCACCACCACTCTGGTAAGACATGGCGATCTCTCTGCTCCACTTCACCGCTTTTTTAACAAGGGGAGGATAACGGCATCCAAAGAGGTGAAAGCCATTATAAGTTGGGGCATGTGTAGATTTTCAGTTATGCCGATGAGGAGATCGTCTGTCTTGTCCACGCCAGTCGTAGGGAGCGTGACGTCACATATGAGACGTTTAGTCTTTCACATTGTGTGTTCTCTACAGCCTTTAACTGAATAATTGCCCAATATACGGTCAAACTGTTTACGTGAACAATTATTATTTGGACCCACACAAAACATGTGTAATCCAAGGCATTTATTGACTGGGATCAGAAAATAATACATTTCTTTCCATTGACTCCCATTCTAAATTTCCTCGACCAGAGGTCCCATGAGGGGTCTACTGGAACGGGCGTACTTACGAGCTCCATAATAGCAGGCCTGTCGGACAAGTTACTTGGTCACTGCGCATGTGCCAAGCAGCCTGCAGCTCACACACACAAAGCAACCGCGAACGCACACATTCACCACGCACATACACACCGCATACACAAGCACACACGCAGGAACACACACCCGTGCGCTGATGCAGACGTTTCAAGACAAAGACAGCATAGGACACCGGATACACACAGCGCACACACATGGACATGCATGCACATTGCACCCGCATGCATAGCAGCCTGCAGCTCACACACACACAGCATGCGCGAACGCACACATACACGAACGCATGCACACACATATACAGTACACCACATACACACGCACACAAGCGCGCACGCGCGTGCTGATGCAGACGTTTCAAGACAAAGGCAGCGCAGGACACCGCATAAACACACACCGCACACGTATGCACGCACACACAGACGTTGAAAGACAACGGCAAGATCGATCTCACATCACGCAATGTCGGTGTCGACAAACTCTCCCAGGTAAGACGTTCTGTCTTATTGACTTTAGAAATTGCAATAAAAGAAGTCAAGAGTCAATTTCTCGCGTCCACAAGCAACGGCAGGTCGTTCATTTTGTCGTAAAAAAACCCTTAAATTCAAACATTGCGCCGACCGGCATATCAACACACAAGTCACCTGATCTTCAAGAGACAGTTTACCTATAACGCAGAACAAAATCATGTCAATAACACATGGTGAATTATGTCTATAGAGTCCACCACAAGACTACACTTTGTTGCTCAAATGTAATAGTACCCTCCTCCTTGTGCCTCCCGAAATTTCTTTACACTTTGTTGCTCAAACTTAATATTACTCTCCTGCTTGAGCCTCCCGAAATGTCTTGCGATATTGATATCCCCCCTCCCCCCTGTGGACTTTTTAAGTTGTTTTATTTTTCTTGTGTTTTGTGTGTATGCTATGTGTGACTGTAGGCTATTGCTGCCTGTCTTGGCCAGGACACTTGATGATTTTTATTTTCAACCAACCAAAAGTAGTTGCCATGCATTTTAAAATGTCAATGCACTTTTTAGCCCTGAATAACAGTAAAAGCTATTGAATAATTGATTTGAATGCATTGTATACTAAACTTTCCATCGAACAATTTACCCCTGTTGGAAAAAAATTTACTCATTTTATAATACATTTGTTATTAAATGCTCACACACTAGCTGCTTTCAGACACATGTGTAAATTCTGATATTCTCCTGCTATTCTCCTGATGGGCCGTGTGTGTGAATAAAATATTCTGACATTTGTACCCTGAAAATCTCCTGAATAATACTACCCCTGGGGTGGTCTTTTCTCTGTAGGAAATGTAAATTACTTTTATATATGAATGAGGAGTAGAAAGTCTGTATTTCTCACACCACTTCAGTTGGCATGTTGATGACGCTTCTGCGTGTCATTGAGTGGCCCCCTGAATGAAAATCCTCCTGTTGCCTTTTGTTCACTGAAAAATACGTCATTTGCGGTGAACGCTAAATGATACACCCTAAAAGTACACATCATACAATAAATTACCACACATGAGTTCACAGCTGCACGTCTATAGATTTTTTTTTATTTATTATTATTACTGACAACAGTCAGCTGAACATTATAGGGTCCCGTCCTTCCACTCCCTGTTTTCTCAGTTAAACACAGAAAGCAACTACATTTGTCCAAGTGTTAGTTATATGTGAAATTAACCAAAAAAATACGCTCTCTTTCTCCGGTAACGTAGATGTTTGCGACGCCTTTCTTCTTCGTCATTTCTTCTATTTGTCTCTAACTCATTCTGCAATCTTTCATTGATCGATGCTTCGGATTTTGTAAAGGCAACGGAATATTATGATATTCACATTTAAGATGATCGCGATGACTTCTGCCCGTTCTTCTGCCTCTATTTTGTCTCTGGTCAAATCAAAACAAACTACAGTGACAGTGGCTACACTTATCCCTCCTCTTGTGAATCACCCCCCCGATGATTCTACTGATGTCTAAACGACATTGATGTCCGCGTATAAAGCATTAAGTGTGAATCCCCCTCAGGGGTGAATCTCCTGATATACAAATGTGGCAAAAATATGTGAAAACGGCTTATAAGTAGAAAATTATTATGCTTGCTTCATTACATAATAGGTGAACCAAAATGTTATACGTTGTAACATTATAGGCAAAATGTTATATTATGCACTCAGAATTTTTTTTCATTATCGACTGGGGTTTCCACATTATTGCTATGGGTTTAATTACAACTAGAGGTTGTAATTAAACGCGCGGATACTCTAGTCTAGTAATTAATAAAGGCTGGTTTAAAGTTCTTCTTGCCTCTATGTATTAATGCTCATGGGTAGCCTAAAACAGTTCCTTTCGGACCTTAACATTAATTATTTTACTGTTATATGTCAACAAGATATTTTCACCTGGCTATACCCATTGTTTAGGTCTGTTGTGACATTAATGCGAAACTTTCCCCTAATGGGATTCTTCCGTTTGTTTTTTTTTCCTTACTCAGGACATATTGAGGATACAAAATCAGTTGAGTTTGCTTCTGTTCTGTTCTGCGGGAGACCTGTACACAGGTCTCTCATTCATACCATCTGCCTTTCGAAAGGTGAACCCCGGTTACCTTGTTGACTGAATGTTTGTATAGGTAGTGTGGTAGAAAATGATTTTGCTGCTTTCCACTATTAATGTATCTATATGATAGGCCTGATAATACTCATAGTTAATTATAAAAGGTAGTTTCTCCCATAGTAGCCTCTGAAAGGGACATCTGTCTCACGTCACCTTGAGAGGAGGATAATAGTGGTTATGGTAAAAAAAAAAGCCTTAATCTTTCAAACCTTGTCCTTCTTGACCTCTCTAAGTGTTGGAGTGTGTGTTTATCCGCAGGCTGGCGGAGAGCCGCTCCTGGTCCGCCTCCCGCTGCCACAGGACCCGGGGGGGGCCGGAGGACTCCGACCCCACAGAAAAACTCCAGGCAGAGAATCACGTCCAAATGGTATTATTGACCTTTCATTCTGATTGCATTGGTAAGCTGTAAAGAAGAAATTCTTCAGCTTGTCTTTTGAATTGTCTTCCTTTGGCTCATGAGTGAATTCTTGAACTGTACAAATCTCCATTGATTTCATATCATATACAGGGTGTCCGCGCATCCTAAAAAGTCTTAAATTCATGTTTCTAAATTGAGGGCCTTAAAAAGTCTTAAATTCGTTAGAAATGTCATATGGGGGTCTTAAATACTGTAACTCAAGGACTTAAATTTGCCGGGGCAGGACTATTTTATATATATTTTTCTCGTGGGACTTTTCAGGCTTCTTTCTTGCTAGCTGCATATATAAACGTTTATCTGCGTGCTTGCTAGCTAGTCTGTGACAATGGGTTGGTTAAAATTCAAGGTCAGTTCGCTGGAAGACATCCGTTTCTGAAGTTGGCTCGCGTCTGTTGCCAGCCCCCACCATCGCATGTTTTAGGTCTTAAATTTCATTCAAGGTCGCATTTAAAAGGTCTTAAAAAGTCTTAAATTTGACTTGCTGAAAGCTGCAGATACCCTGAAATACTGTCCTAAAAATCAGTTGTCCCAGATTATTCACAGATCTGAGGCAGTTATCCAAGCAGATACTGATTTATTCCGATTGGTCACGGTTGGCTTATTTCTTAAAAAAAGTGGTCCGGGCCAGCAGAAACAAACTATTAGATGTCAGCATTATTACTGGGGTACATTAGTAAATACTGTATGGCTGTAGAACACAATATTTTCTGTCAAGAATTCATTCCATATGTTTTACCTTTTTTTTCAGTCTAATTTCGCGGCTATTATGGAAACTCTGGGCAATGAGGCGATGGGTAAGATTATGAAGATAGTAGAGGACACCAAATTCTTGATGGAGTTTGAGCAGAGGTCTTTTAAGACATCCCGAGGCAGGAAGCGGCCCCAGACGAGTGTTCTGAACATCCTGTCAGACGGAGGAGTCGGTAGGCACAGCCTTCATTTTACCACATGACATTTACACACTGTTGAACCCCTAGAAATCCATTGGCTATGACAGGATCTTGTTGTTCAGACACTAAGGTCTTATTCGTATTCTTGTGTAACGGCTAAAAGAACAACACAGTAACACAGTAAATAATGGCTTGGCAGCTATTATATATGTACAGTTTACACAGGTAAATACTGTTTCGCTGCTTTATCGCAGTATCAGCATGTCCTTTGTCACTTCAAATTATAAATTGTTAGAATTGTAAATGTGGACATTTTTCTTTCTACCGCCAGCGCTTCGATATCCATTTTCTCCCGAACCAACTTTTCGCTCTCTGCTCCTATAAGTTCGTTAAGGTTTCATACTCCTATATCAAACCACTCTAAAGTGATCTCATCATAACAGCTAAGGTCATATACTCCTTCTATGTCAAACAACATGCCTCTATACGCCACCTATATCAAACCACTCTAAAGTGATCTCATCATAACAGCTAAGGCCATATACTCCTCCTATATCAAACCTCTCTAAAGTGATCTCATAATGACTGTTAAGGTCATAGACCCTGGTTACTATTTATTTTCTTACTGGCCTTCCGTCTTCTACAGTGCATTTCCTCGCATACTCGTGAGTAGCACAACTGCTGCGTTGCACTTTGGTAAAGATTTGGCAAAATCAACAAACCACATTTTTAGTTGTATGATCGTGTGAAATACCCCCATACATTCAGAGCATTGCAAACTTAGGTGAGTTGTGTTTCAAATTACGACTCAAATACTGGACATCCAGCCCTGCTCAAAACCTTAGTTGCTTCAGACCTATTTTACAAGTGTGTGCGTGTTTATTTTATGTCGGCAAGCGCTTAAGCCGATACTGATATATCTGTGATGGGTCTGATAAATCTTAATTGTAAACACTAATCAAATCACAAACCTCTCTGATCCCACACACAGTGGCAGAGCATTCTTATGGAGGAACTGCAAAGACTGCAGAGAAAGACCAAAGCATCCAGGTAATCACTGATGACCAATACACTTATCCTTAACCTTAAATTATCATCTTAGTTTCCTGTTGATAGCCGTGATGTAGAGCATCAGATTTGCATGCATACATTCAGGGCATTTAGCAGACACTTTTTCAAAAGCGAATTACAATAAGTACATTTGTCAGAAGAAAGAGAAACGACAATATACCGCTGTCGGTACATTAAGGATGTTCATCATAGAACCAAGTGAAAAGCACTTACAATCACTACGTTAACCCATTCCCCGTTTACAACAGCGATAGCTAGGATAAAATGCTACACAAATAAGTAGTATAACTAAGTACAACATACAGTAAGCGCGTAGAAGGGGTGGGAGGGGTGGCTACGCTGTATAGGTTTATTCTGAACAAGTGAGTCTTGAGTCTTTTGCGGAAGCTGGTGAGAGACTCAGATATGCATTTTACAGAGAATCCATTTAAAAAAAGAATGATAGTACTGCTCTAGCATAGAATAGTTTCCCAGTTACAAATCGACATGGTCACGTCTGGGTTTTTTGTAACCATGACTCATCATGGCTGTTGGAATGCTTTGACGCCTGCTTCTACTCTTCAGTCGGTGCACTACATTGAGGACACAAACCAGCCCGAGACCCCATTCGTCCTTGCCATAAGCATCAAAGATGAACACGGCGCCATGGACCTAGGCGCCATCGTTGAGCGTAAGTTTCAACTAGTCGTATGTTGTTATCGTATCCTGCAAATAATCAATCCTAATCTCTAAAGAAGCCATTTTATGTACTCCCGTTTGGAAGACCCAACCCTTTAGCGGATTGTATCATCTTGAATGTTGCTTTATGTCTTTCATCATACTCTTAGCCTGTGTAAACATTTGTATTGGATTCCACGTTTCTCTGTGAGGTCAGTTAAATACAATGGAGCCGTTTCCCTCCCCAAGGAGCTGCAGCCGAGGCCTTTGTCGCCACGGCACCCCCTGACTCCCCGACCACGGACCTCAGGCTGCCAGTGTCTGAGCAGGAGCAGGCGGAGAAGGAGTCGGACGAGTCGCATCAGACAGTCCCCCTTGGCTCCAGGCCCACCTCCTCATCGTCCTCCTCCTCGGGCAGGAAGAGCTTCGTCTGTACAGAGTGCGGCAAGAACTTCTCCACGCAGAGCAACCTCAAGGCCCACTCCCGCATCCACACGGGGGAGCGGCCCTTCACCTGCGTCATCTGCGCCAAGGGCTTTGCGCACAAGCAGAGCCTCCAGGACCACATCCGCACACACACCGGCGAAAAGCCCTTCGAGTGCCCGCAGTGCGGCAAGTGCTTCGGCAAGCAGGCGCACCTCAAGACCCACTCCATCATCCACACGGGCCAGAGGCCGTACAGCTGCCCCCTGTGCGGCCGCAGCTTCAATCTGGCGCAGAACCTGACGCGCCACGCGCAGATCCACACGGGCCAGAAGATATTCACCTGCTCGCTGTGCGGCAAGGGCTTCACGCGCTCGGTCACGCTCAAGAACCACCAGCTCATCCACACGGGACAGAAGCCATTTAAGTGCGCACAGTGCGCCCAGAGCTTCCGCCACGCCGTAAACCTCAAGAACCACCAGCGTATCCACACGGGACTGCGTCCGTTCGGCTGCGACCTGTGTGGCAAGACCTTCCGCCAGTCTGTGAACCTGAAGATCCACCAGCGCATACACACGGGCGAGCGGCCCTTTGAGTGCAAGGAGTGTGGGAAGAGTTTCAGCCAGCAGAGCAGCCTGATCTCCCATGGGCGCACGCACTCCGAGGAGCGGCCCTTCCCCTGCCACCTCTGCGAGAAGCGCTTCAACAACGCCAACAGCCTCAAGCTGCATATGCGCGTGCACACGGGAGAGAAGCCGTATAGCTGCGAGATCTGCGGCAAGACCTTCAGCCAAGGCAGCCACCTGCGCACTCACAAGCGCCACGTCCACGCCGGCGGGAAGCAGTACATCTGCGACAAATGCGGCAAGAGGTACTCTGACCAGCGCAATCTCAAGCTGCACAAGTGCGTGTACGCCTAGAAGTACAAGTGGACTTGATAAGCAGTGCATGTACGCCTAGAAGTACAAGTGTGCGTGTACGCCTAGAAGTACAAATGGCCTTGATGAGCGAGAATGTCGGAATAGCAAAACATTTCTAAGCAGAATCCTTATTCTTTATTTTGTGGGGGGGGGGGGGTTTATTTACAATGATTGAAGTGAAAATATTTTCGTAATATATATTTTTACTGCATTCTTGCACAGCACACTTATTTATTTGAATGTAGCTATACATGATGCATAATGTAGTACATGATCGAAAGAGGCTTTGAGAGAAATTGTATTGTGTGGGGTTTGGACTGAAAGCAGGAGTACATATGTGAAAAAAGACTTGAAATTAGGCGTCACTCCGTGCTGAAGCACACTAGTATTTTGCTCTGAGTAAACGTTGCGTTTATAAATCGCCTATGTTTAACCAGTACAAGTCTTTATTCAGAATGCAGATCTTAGTAGGGCTATAATTAGGGTTGGCCTGAATACATCATTTCTAGGATAGTTTTCTAAAGTGGTTGGTAATGTGTTGTTTTTAGCACACAAAACAACATTATCAAAGTCGGTGGCTTTCGGACACATTCATCAGTCTTCCTCACAATGGAAGGAAACTGTCAAAGTGCTACCGGAATATTGCAAATTATGTTTGAATATCCAAAACTAAGGAATGATGATTAATCTCAAGTTTGGCTGCCGACCCCTCCACTGAAGCGCCCTCCATATTTTATAACTTGGATATTTGGACAACGTTTTATCTAGCCTTCTGCCTGCAGTTCTCCAAGTATGCATGGTTGTTAAGAAAACCTTAACATTTTGTATTCAATATTTTTCCTCAAAACAAAAAACAATATCCAAATACTGATTAGAATATCTGCCGTACGAACGAATATTTGCACCCATCCCAACATCTATACACCTTGGGTTGTATTTCAGGGAAGGAAATCACCAATGAATGAATCGTTGTTTCGTCGTTCAGGTCGAGGACAAAACTCACCCATGGCTATTCAATTACCAATTAAAATATTCTGAAGCAAACCAATCGTGTTTATTTGCCTCATATATCAGCTTTATTTCATAAAATGGCCATTTTATTCAATTTAACACTTCTGTTTTTTTTATGTCTGCAGGTTTGACTACATCACATTACATTTTTCCAAACTATGGGCAATTTACAGCTTAATTTTGTTAGTATCATTCACCAATAGCACATTCCTCCTGATGCAGTAGCTCCAGGGCCCAGTTTTAAAAAAAATAATAATCTGGATGTTTTCCCATGTTTTGCTATCCATGATCACCTGATCCTTCTTACTTTTATGCCAGAACATTGGATTGGATCACTGATCCAAATACCAAATTTCAGTACCACCAACTGAATCCACCCTTCCGATGGGATCAGTATATTCCGTTTTTTTTGGATGAAATAGATCCCAAACTGAGTACAAAGTTCTGAAAAACCCAAAGCGAAGGTTTGATCCAGATCAAATGTAAAATTGGATTAAATGATCTGACCTTAGTTCGGAATCCCTCTTTTGCTCTGGTAAAACCCATTTGCAAGATTTGATCCAATCCGTGATCCGAAATCCCACTCGATACTTTGAAAAACTGGGCCCTGGGGGTGAGTTCACTGGAACTTTGAGGGCATAGGTCCGGTTATGCATCATATCACCAGACGTCCGGTGGTCAGGTAACATCACTGAATTAAGTTTTTGCAAACATTCTGTAAATAAGGTCAAATCGCATCAAACAAGAATACGACTAAATCTTGGTGTTGTCCAATGTCTTTATAAAAGGGACTGTGAAGGTGACATCACACGGTGTTACGCCGTTGTGAACTCTCCATGTCTAGAGGTCACTGGCTGTGCTTTGGGGGTCAACCGTATGTTCCTGGAATGGCGGAGGCTGCAGTTTACAAACTGAATTTTGATCAATTGTAATCTTTGTTACTGGTGTCTGGCTAGGTATTACTTGGAGAGTGGTGCATTTTCAACACGTGGTTTAATCAGAGACATAAGGTCAACAAGCTTCCACTGTGGTGATTCATGAAGCATCTCTCGAACACTGGCCAGAAATCAGATTATATTTGAAGTGGGTGGATTGGTAAAGAAGACACACCTACAGGTTCTAATTCACCAGGTAAACCTTTGGTCTGTCTTGGCCTGCAGGATGGAATGGCAAAGTGGCCATGCTCATAGGGTCTGACTTATCTCAAACCCATACAACTGTAGAAGAATAAACTATTCAGGACAGGTGTCGGCGCTAGAAATGAGAAATGTGAATTAATTTCCATCAATTTCTAGGACCCTGTTTGTTTTTAGGGTGGATCTAAATACTACTTTCTGTCAAACAGTACTGATATGATTTTATGATCCACTCTGATCCTGGCCTGTGTTGTCACAGTAAAAAAATCATTGATACGTTACTTAGTCATAACATTAAAGAAATAAAAGCTTTTTGTACACGACTTAACAAGTTATCTAGTTTTCATGACAAAAGTTTGTTTGTTTTTTTTGCTTTTTTCATGTCAGTAAAGCTAAAAAAAGCTGTCAAATGTTTTTTCTGAAAATTTTCCAAAGCTTTTTTTCGCTGCTAATTTAATGCTTAATAACTGCTTAAAAGGTATACATTGTGCAACAGAGTGCTAAATGATAATACAAGGCACAAATTCTGGGTTCATTTTATAATTTATTTGATTAATATTTATAGTTTTCTTTTATCACAGACACGCATATATTGGTCCATGTTATTTTCTTTACCTTGACATGTCTAAACATGTCAAGGTAAAGAACCACTACCAATGTATGTGTGTGATTAAAGAAAACTATAAATATTCATCTCAAGTGTAGAAACAATGATTGCATTACAACTATTTATTTGATTGCTGGGTCAGCAGCACTTTCCCGTAATTAGCCAAAGTTCCACATCAGTAATGTGATTCTGGACAATTTATACAACATCCTGCACGAATTGGCCCTCGTGGTGAGGTGGCCTGTGTGGTGTCTTGCTTTTTGGCAACTTCAAAATTGTTTATTGTGCTGTATAGCCATGGGTTATTCTGGTTACACTAGGATAATTTGCCTGATTTTATGCCTGAAATGTCACTTCCCAGTTGTTTTATTGATAGAGGCCTCACCGATAATAGATCGCAAATATTAAGCTTGACCCTTTGCGTTCTAGTTTCTCAACACCAATCAGTCTCAGCGTCCGGTCCACTGCAGACGCCTCCAGGTGGCAAACCCTCCACGTTACATGCTCGGCTTCTGCTTCGTTCCCCACCGCTGCAGGTTGACCAGCCCGACCAACACGCCCAGTTAGCCTCATGTAGCACAGTGGGGCTGGGCACACTGGGTCGCTGCACACTGGGGGGCCGAACACTGGGACGTGGCACACTGGGTCGCTGCACACTGGGGGGCCGACCACTGGGACGTGGCACACTGGGTCGTGGCTCTGAGCAACAAAGAAAACAGGACTATGTTGACAAGTTGGACAGAAATCACAAGTTTGCATTTTGGAATAATTTCTGGAGCTTACCCTTCCTGGGCTTTTTATCGGCTTGATGGTTCTGGCAGGCCAAGCCTTCATAACCGAGTATGCAAAAACAACTACACAGGCCGTCAATCAGGACAAGTGTACCATTGTTGTGGCACGGTCTACACTTGCACATGCTGTACTCTGCCACATAGTCTGCCAGCGCAGCCTTCATGTTGGATATCTTGGCATTAGCCTCCGGCAAACCCAGGGGAAATACATTATAGATCGGCTCTCGCTGAAACCGAACAATGTCAAAGCATTTTTCATAGTTTAGTGTTAAAGACAACAGAAAAGGGCTATGATCGTCATGTGTGCTATTAGTTTACACTTTATTTCAAAGTGAGTTTTCTTTTCTTTTTTTTTATTGCAGTGAATCAGAAGCAGGTAATTAAGAAGCAGGTCGGGCTTAAGGCATCATGCCCAAAGATGCCTACAGGTAAGGCCATGTACATGTACCCATTAATTTTCAGCTGGGTGTCCAACATTACAACCCAGTCTCATGGAAATACGTGACAATGTCACGTCACGTCATTTTATCTATTCATTCGTGATCTGGGACCCGTAATTTCAATTTTTTTGTGCCAAAAGCACAAATTTCTAACTCCTTCTAAAAAGAACAGATGAAGCAGCTACGTTTTTTTTTCTATCGCGGTTTGCCTACAGAGCATCGCACCTGCATTACATATATCCGTGAATTGTCACAATTTCTCAGAAACAAAGGTGAAAGTAGAAATGGGTGGCCAAAAGCTGTCATATTGTTAGAAATGTGTGTTTTTAGCATGAAAAAAATTTAAATTACGTGTCCCATATCACAAATGAATAGATTAAATGACGTGACAGTGTCACGTATTTCCGTGATACTGGGTTGAACATTACTACACTATCCTGCCCCTGTTTCAGTCAAAAGATTAGTCGTGGTTGTACCTCACTGTAGAGCAGACTCGGGTGATTTGCAATTGACCTCGCCCAGTTTTGGTAGGTCTCTGCGTTCATCTGTCCGTCCTTAATTCTGGCTTTCATGGCTGAAACAATCTCCGGATCGCCTCCTTTGACTGAGATGAGCACTTTAACCACCACAGCATTCCCGTCGACTGGAAGAGGTCAAAAGGCAAAGTTTAAGGACTTTCCACCAGTCATTTAGCATGTATTTTAATTAAAAGTTGGTTTCATTCATTAGAGAGTAAATAGGGGTCATTAAGAACCAAAGATGCCTACAGGTAGATTATTACGTTTCAAACACTGTCAAAGCTGTCAAACAAAGTAACAGTAACTGTTCTGGCCCCAAACATATCAAGCATCCTAAATACAATAGCGTAAAAAAGCAGACCTTTGTTGAAGATATTACAAGAACTGGTCTTAGCATTTCCTGTTGCACCAACTCCAAGGTTGAAGTCAAAGTCTTTCAGACATTCTAGAAGGGCTGCATCTGTCAAATCTGTCATATAAGCACATAACACAAAATCATTGACAAATAATGCAAACCAAAGAAATTACATTATTCAACAATTTCCCATAGATGGACTACCTAAGATTCAACCACAGAACATCGCTGCTAGCTTCACCATGTGTGTTAAAGGTCCAGTGAGTAAAATGTAGTAACAACTAGAGGGGAGGTTGCAGAATACAACCAACTGAATCTCCCTCCCTCACACCTCCTCCTCCAATGAATGATGTTCCTTCCAAGTCCATTTTGCTGGATGCCACTCGCTCCGATTTCCCTTCTCACGTGAGAAGCATGTTGAAATCCTTGTCATGTTTTCAGAATGTGTACTGAGGAGGCAGCTGTGGAGGAGGACGTGCAACATCGGACCTGCAGGTGGAGGTATGGGACGGTTGGGAACACAACGGATCGGCTGGGGGGGTTGGACCTGGTTGCGAGCAGGTGCCCACAATCAGGTCCAATCAGGGAATGTGTATTTATGTGCCTGCTTTGTGTTTCAGTAGGGAGAGACATTACCTGATAGAGAGAGAGATCCAGAGACTGCGTTCAACCTCAACAGAACCAGGAAGTGCATAGATCTCGGCGGTTATAATATAGTTTTGGAGCCTGTCTTAAGTTTGCTTTATTGAATAAAAGAACTCCCAACAAAGGAAACTGGTCTCCCCGCACACATTTCCTGCTAAGAAAATGGAACAGTCCCCATTGGGAAACGTGCTCGGGCACCTGGCCCAGATGGCGGTGCGACAAAGCCAAATACACCATGCGCAGAACAAGGTGCTTACGGAACTGGCCCAGTCCTTGGCCGCCGATCGGGCCATGCTCCGGGAGCTCCTCAAGCTCCAGCGGACGAGGGACCCCGGGGGGCCACTCCCAACATTCACATCCCAAAAATGGGGGATACAGACGACGCAGAGGCCTTTCTGGGGACCTTCCAGGGGGTGTCCGAGGTCTCGGGGTGGCTTCGCCAGGAGTGGGGCATCATCTCCTACCGCTCCTGAAGGGCGAGGCGCAGCTAGCCGCTCACAGTGTGCCGGTCGGGGCTCAGCGTGACTATGACGCCATCACCTGAGCCATCTGGGATCGGCTGGGCCTGTACCCAGAGGAACATTGGCGGCGGTTCCGGGCGCTGGCCTTCGGCGAGGGGGACCGGCCCTTCGCCTTCGCCCAACAACTTAGGGACCAGGCCAGGAGGTGGCTGGTTCCGGACCGGAATACAGCGGAGGAGGTGGTGGAGCAGGTGACCATGGAAAGGTTTGTGAAGGGGCTGCCTGCTAGCACATCCGACCTGGGTCCGGCCCGAGAGTCTCTCCACTGCGGTCATCCTGGCAGAGAGCCACCTGTCGCCACCAACGGCGAGCCAGTGACCGCCGGTAGCAGGCCCACGGGCCGGTGCGGCGGCCCCACGGTGGGACAGACCAACATCCGGCACCAAGGGCGAGAGGAGGGGGGCCCGTTCCAGAGTGGGCACATGAGTTGCTCGCCCCCCCACTCCACAGACGGGCGCTCAGACAGCAGGGGAGGGGTGCTGGCAATGCGGGCGGCCTGGCCACTTCTGGCGGGAATGCCGTATGATGGAGGTGGGTCAGGTCGTCCGTGTTATTTGTGCCCCGTCTCCTCTCCACGGTCCCGGTGAGGCGTACCATATCCCGGTGAGGATACAGCGGGGTACGCACCAGGTGCTGTTGGACTCAGGCTGCATGCAGACCATGATCCACCAGCGTCTGGTGCGGTCTGAGGCATTGGTGGAGGCGTCAAGCGTTTTGGTGAGGTGTATACACGGTGATGTGCACGAGTATCCTTTGGTCCCTATTGAAATTTGTTGTGGGGGGAAAAAGCAGTGTTAAGGCGGCAGTTAGTTCAAGCCTCACGCATCCCCTGATTCTTGGGTTGGATTGGCCTGGGTTTCCACAGGCTGTTAGGGGGACTATGGGGGTGCGGGCACGCCCGGTAGGGACATGTAAGTCGGGTGCTGTGTTCTGAGCCGAGGCAGGGGCGGCCGACGCTGCTCAGGGATCCGGGGAGGCGGGGGATCCCCAACCCGAGGTCCCTGCGCCGAGGTTCCCACCGGTGGAGGATTTCCCCATCGAGCAGTCTCGTGACGCCACACTGAGCTCAGCCTACGACCAGGTGATAGCTATTGATGGGAGTAAGGTCCGGCCAGACGCAGCGCTGACTTACCCACACTTTATAGTGGTTAGGGATAGGCTTTATCGGGTGAGTCGTGACACCCAGAGTGAGGAGGTTGTCACCCAGTTGCTGGTACCCAGGAGCCGCCGGGAAATGGTTTTCCAGGCGGCGCATTATAACCCAATGGCGGGCCATTTAGGGTACGACAAAAACAACTTAACCGGATAATGGCCCGGTTCTATTGGCCGGGGATTCGGGCGGAGGTGCGCAGGTGGTGCGCATCCTGCCCCAAGTGCCAGTTGGTGAATCCCCCGGCCGTCCCCAGGGCTCCCTTACGGCCCCTCCCCCTTGTGGAAGCCCCTTTCGATCGCGTCGGCATGGACATTATCGGGCCATTAGAACATTCCGCACACGGATATCGATTTGTGTTAGTCCTGATCGACTACTCAACCCGGTACCCGGAAGCAATTCTGTTGGGCAACCTCTCCACGAAGAGTGTTGCGCAGGCATTGTTTCCTGTCATATCGCGGGTGGGAATCCCGAAGGAGATTCTCACTGACCAGGGCACCAATTTCATGTCACGCACGATTAGGGAACTTTACGGGTTGTTGAAGGTCAAGGCCATTTGTACAAGTGTCTGTCAACCAGCCACGGACGGCTTGTGTGAGAGGTTTAACCGGACGTTAAAGTCCATGATCCGTAAATTTGTACACGAGGATGCTTGGAATTGGCATCAATGGCTGCTCTACTCTCTGTTGTTTGCAGTGCGGGAAGTGCCCCAGGCTTCCACAGTGTTTTCCCCATTTGAGTTGCTTCATGGGCGCAAGCCCAGGGGCATCCTGAACCTCATTAAAAAAAAACCGGGAGGAGGGGTCCTGTGACAGCAAGAACGAAATCCATTACGTCATGGACTTGCGTGCAAAGCTTCACTCACTAGGGGTATTGTCACGTGAGCACTTGCACCGAGCCCAGGAGAGTCAGAGATGCCTGTACGACAGAGGGACTAGATTACGCGATCTCACCCCGGGGGATAAGGTCCTTGTACTATTGCCCACCTCTAGCACCAAATTACTCGCAAAGTGGCAAGGGGCCTTTGTGGTCAAATGGCAGGTTGAGACGTGTATTAGGAGGAAGCGCTTTCGGACCGGGGCGAAAACAAGCAGGTCTACCACATCAACCTCCTAAAGAGGTGGAACGATGCGGTCCCTGTCGCATTTGCGTTGACGTTTCCGGAGAGGGAAGAGCTCAGGCCGGACGTCCCTAGCCAAGGCCCCACCCCCCCAGTTGGTCAGGGCGAGGGTCTCTCAGGGAGTCAAGCGCGGGACGTTGCCGGTCTGCAACTCCATTTCGCCGACGTCTTTTCGCCTCTGCCCGGTCGCACCCCGCTAATTACTAACAACATCGAGACGCAGCCCGGGTTAACGGTGCGGACACGCCCCTACAGGCTGCCCGTCCACAAACAAGATGTGGTGCGGCGCGAATTGGCAACCATTGATGGAGTTGGACGTGGTCGAGGAGTCTCGCAGTGACTGGTGCAGTCCTGTCGTGCTTGTGGGGAAGCCGGACGGGTCTGTCCGGTTCTGTGTAGACTACCGTAGAGTGAATGCGGTGTCAAAGTTTGACGCCTACCCAATGCCTCGGACCGACGAGATCGTGGACCGGCTTGGCATGGCCACCTATTATACGCCCCTGGACTGAAGGGTCTACTGGCAGATTCCGCTGTCTCCAGCAGCCCGGGCAAAAACAGCCTTCCTCTCTCCGCTCGGTCTTTACCAATTTAAGGTGCATCCATTCGGGTTGTTCGGGGCCCTGGCCACGTTTCAGCGGCTGATGGACCGGCTGTTACGGCCCCACGCCGCGTATGCTGCTGCCTACATTGATGACATCGCCATCTTTAGTGGAACGTGGGAGCAACATATGCGGCAGGTGGCGGCCGTTCTTCAGTCGCTGAGATGGGCGGGGCTCACGGCCAACCCAAAGAAGTGCGTGATCGGGCAGACGTTGCTCCACCGCATGAAGGACGTCTACGCGAGGATCACCCGGTGGTATCTCACATTGCAGCCCTTCAACTTTCCGGTCGTGCAGAGGCCTGGGGCGCAGATGGCCGTGACGGACTTCCTCTCCCTTTCCGGGGGGGGGGGGAGTAAGTTGGCGGCTGGATGTGCCCCCGGCCTATGTCGGGCGGTGGGGGTATGTGGAGGAGGACGTGTGACATCTGGCCTGCAGGGGGAGGTAGGGGACGGTTGGGAACACCGCGGATCGGCTGGGGGGTTTGAACCTGGTTGCGAGCAGGTGCCCGCGATCTGGTCCAATCAGGGAATGTGTAGTGATGTGCCTGCTTTGTGTTTCAGTAGGGAGAGACGTTACCTGAGAGAGAGAGAGATCCAGGGACTGTGTTCAACCTCGACAAAACCAGGAAGCGCATGGATCTCGGCGGTTATAATATAGTTTTGGAGCCTGTCTTAAGTTTGCTTTATTGAATAAAATCACTCCCAACAAAGGGTCAAAGGAAACTAGTCTTCCCGCGCTCATTAGGCTACCTGCTACAGTAGCTAATTTGTGGTATTGGGTAGTTTAAGTAATTACTTGACATTGCTAATGTGTTATAGCGCCATAAAGCGTCTACTAGGTGACTTACTTCTCTGCATGATTTCTTTGACGTTGAGAACGTAGATTAGATCGTACTCCCCTCCAAGTTTTCCGCTGCGGGTGTAATGCGTTCCGTAGTCTTCAATGAAGTTGAAATAGGAGCCCTTGTCGTACTCGACGGGCAGAGACTTTACGTCCTTAGCGAAACCGTCGGCCACTCGGAGATCACGGGGTCTCAGCCTGTAGGTGGCCCACTGCAATTTGCCATCAACCCTCACAAACTTTGTGCGCTAGGTATACAGAAGAAGTATATGCTTACTATAAGCATAAGCTAGTATAAGCAAACTAATTATTTTTGATCATTGTTCTTGAATCCTCTTTCAAATGTACCTCAAGAGCGAGTGTCTCATTTCTACTGGACGTCTCCAAGAGAGGGTTGGATCTGATACTCAGTCCCCCGTGGTAAGCAGTTCCGGACAGAAGTTCGAGAACAAGGCGTTGGCTGCTTTCATAGATTGTTCTTGTAACTTTTTTCTCTGAATCAGTCTGAAAAAAATACTCAAATTTTAATGTCATACACGTTATACACACACATTCAGTTTTGTTTTTTTTACTTTGGCCTTTTAACCTTAATATTTACTAACCTCCAAGTTAAACCCTGCAACATTCCAGGGAAGTCGGATACCCGAAGCTATCAGACAGACTCCACCAAAGTAGCCATTGTAGAAGACCGTCTTCGGAGGTGTTGAACCCAAGATGTTGATTCTGATGAATGGAGACTTTGGCTAGGTTCTTAATAGAAATATCATGTTCTCTAAACACAAACATTGAAGTCTACGCAAGGTGGCAGGATAGTAGCGGTTGTGGTACCAGCCGAAGGGTTCTGTGTTCCAACAACAATGTGGGCTAGTTGCCATCTCTTCTAATAGCATCCCTTCACTTCTACCTGCTCAGTAATAACATGTACCTAAAATGCATTGCAAGTTATCTCTTTTCTTGGTTAAAAACTTTTGTTTTCCCAAAATAATAATATCGAAAGATTACAGCGACATCATACTTCCATTTCATTATAGCTCATATGTTTGGTTGGATCCTCAACGAGATATCCAAATATCCCTCAACGAGTTTCTCCCAACCCAGACACTTTTGTTTCAAAGTCTTCTATTTTTGTAAAGTTCATATCAAGATGACTGAAGCAGCTCACCCCTGTCCCATTGCAGCCCTCCAACTGTCGCCGGGGGTCTCCACTATCCTTGTACTGCAAGGTTTCCGGGACATTCTGTCACAGGCATCCTCGTCGATTTGATCCTCACAGTCGAAGTCATGATTGCATGTCAGTCTCTGTTTTATACAAGCGCCTGTAAAGAGAGGGAAAGCCATGGAAGAGAGAAAGACCTGATTGCATTTTGGGGACCGACAACAGAGGAACCCCATCAGATGACAGTGGGGTGTTTGTTAGTGCCAGGTGTTTTCCATTACTTATCCTGTCTTGACATTTACATTTATTTTGTTGATGCTTTTAACCAAAGCGACTTACAACCATTCATTCACACATTCACACACCATTGAGTCACACCATTAATGCATTCATTGAGTCAGGGTGACGCGTCTCACTCAGGGACTCCTTGACACTCAGCTAGGAGGAGCCGGTATCTAACCAGCAACCTTTGGTTACTAGTAGGCCAGGAACTTGACAGTTGCTGGGCTTACAAGGATAGTCAACTATTATTATTTTGAATGTAAACCGTTACCTGAGCCACACTGAAAGTGTGCGGCAGGGCAGCCGGTGGTTGGCGTTGGTGCGCATGTGACTTCCGTGATGCACTCCTCGCTCTCACTCATCGACTCTCGGCACGGCTGGCCCCTAAACTGCCCAAATTCTTCAATGCCTCGGGAACGTTGCTGAAAGGCGTGGAGCAACGCATAGAGACAGTCAGGTCCACAGAACAAAAGACAGACGGACCAGAGCAAACATGCAAAAGCGCAGGAAGGATGTGTAAATATTTACTACATCTAGCACTGTTCATATTCGTATGTCCAAATTTACATAGGTTTCTACAGGATCATATTTCAGACCAAAATCCTCCTTGATTGAGACTAAGGGACAAATGGTGTAGATTGTTGTAAATGATAGACTAGTTTGTAATCTAGTTTAGTATGAATTTATACAGTGTCACTGTTCAAACTGGTTCAGGACCAAAAGTTGGCCACGGCAGGGGACCCAGTGCATTCTGGGATGGCCACAATAACGTTCAAGCAAATATATAAATAAATAAGTGTATTTTATATACAAGGATGTCCAATGTTCATTGCACAAATTATTTGGACTGACCTTGGCCGCGAAAGCAACTGCCAAAGGCGGTAATGTGCATGAAAAGGTCTGTGCTCTTGTCACGATCCCGCTCCTGGCTTCTCCGTCCTAACTCAGCCATAGCTCTGATACTGTCGAGTCAGAATATCTGGCTCCTGCTTTCCATCCCAGTTGCCAGCGCTTGACAGTACTGCTTTTCTGGATTCGCCTGCCTGTCCACTCCCACCTTCATCTCAGTGCAACACCACCTTCATGCTGTTCATTCACACTTAATTTAAACCCCACTCGGCCACTCCATTCCGCCTCAGATGGTTCTTCCTGATTTGTCTTTTAGCAGCCATCAAAGCGCTCTAGTACTGATTTCCAGGAATTTGCTTCCTTGGCTTCGACCCCCTGCTTGTCCCTGACCCGTACCTTGTCGTTCCTGCCTTGGTAAACCTGAACGCAGCCTTACTGTCCCTGACCCCTCTGTCTGCTCACCCCTGTCCTGTCCTCCAGTAAGCTTGGATTCCCGTTTTGGACAACAAAACTGTTGAACTCTTCCAACGCTGGTCTCGGTCTGTGCTGTTCTTGGGTCCAACCTCATGCGCCATTACACCTCTAGGTTTTTTCTCTTTATGCTGTCAGCAGTTAGACGGTTACAGAGGATAACCCTAGCTAGCAATGCATTGAATTGGCACTATGCAACAGCTTGGATAGACTCACCCTCTCATTGAGTGCATGGATCACACAGAGTCCAAGCTGACCAACTGCTGTAGAGACAATCCACTGGTTGTGGTTCAGGATGCTGCCACCCGCCCCCTGAATAACAGTTAACATATCTTACAATCAGTTATTGTCTTAATACATCTACTATTGCTGAAATTATTGATAATGAGGGTGTCATAGCAGAGCACACAGGACGGTAATATTATTGCAAATGAGATGCAAAACATGAAATCATTAAAAATACTAAAGCACAAAGAATATCCCAAGAATAAGAGTATCCTTTCACCAGCTTCGCCAAGGCAAAGCAGATCAGTGTTAAACACAGGCCATAGAGAAACGGCAACAGAATAAGCATTCCCTGCGTCATAGTGAGTGACTTTGAAATATGTAGTTTGTGCCATAAAATGTTTGTTGAAAGACTGTCCCGAACTCCACCCTTTATATATGATTTCTCCTGGCAATGAATTATCGAAAAATGAAAGATCTTATCAAAGTCATTAAAGTCGATCACAAAGTCTGTCTAAGGTCGATTCGATAATGCAGGATTGCAGATGCAGCATGCCATTCTTTCTTCTGGAAAAACGGTGTTTAGTTTTTTTAAAAAAAAACTCTTTTCCAAATGAAAGTTTGACTGTATTACATGTTTGCCAGGACTGGTTCCTAAATATATACTAGGTCTTAGCTTGTATATTAGGGATAAGTGGCAGGACTGAAATTCAAAATGTGTTGAATAATATCTCTTAAGTGTGTGAGCTCAGTTATGAATGTAGTATGATATTAGATACATACGGAGAATTGTGTGTTTATAATATAAAAATATATAAATAAGTTTATTGTACCTACAATGTAATTTACTTACAATGTAATGTCTTTAACACAAGAACCTTATGTTGTCTATTTGAGGTATTTATTTTTAAATTCTGGTTCGGTTAGTTTTCATCAGAGGTTACCCCGTTAGTTCACATGTGTTATGGCAAAAATAACACATTTACGGCAGAGGAGGAAAAAAGGCAAATATGAAAGCAGCGCGGGAATCATACGTATTTGGCTTCAGTTTATGACAGAGCTTCCCAAACATTCCAAGGCTGCGTGGGACTGGTGGGTCCGGGGCTTTGAGGACATGTCAACCTGAGATAGTTAGCTCACAGCTCACCCATCCAGCTAGTTAGTCAGATCTGCCTTTTACATCTGGGTAATCAAATGTGTTTTAGTTCTGCTCTTGTCCTATTGTATAGTATATTAGACTAGAACGCCACTATACTGAATCTCTGTGTGTCGATGAAACACCTCTTTTAGTTCAGTCTGGGGTTCAGTCAGTCATTGAAACCTTTATTTAGTTCCAGTCTGGGTTCAGTCGTTTGATGAAACATCATATTTAGTTCAGTCTGGGGTTCAGTCAGTCACTCTCCTCCTTTAGTTCAGTCTGGGGTTCAGTCAGTCACTGAACCTCCTCCTTTAGTTCAGTCTGGGGTTCAGTCAGTCACTGAACCTCTCCTTTAGTTGCAGCCGGGGTTCAGTCAGTCACGACCTCTCCTTTAGTTCAGTCTGGGGTTCAGTCAGTCACTGAACCTCCTCCTTTAGTTCAGTGTGGGGTTCAGTCAGTCACTGAACCTCCTCCTTTAGTTCAGCTGGGGTTCAGTCAGTCACTGAACCTCCTCCTTTAGTTCAGTCTGGGGTTCAGTCAGTCACTGAACCTCCTCCTTTACGCTAACGGCCACAAACCAAAAGCGTTACCCGCGTATTCACGCCGTCAAAAATCGGCCATTTTCCCATAGGGCACCATGTTTTACGCGCGTATGGACGCGTACACTGCGTTACACGCGTTTTAAGTATGAACAACCCCGATAAAGCGCACAAAAACGACATCATTTAGACGCGTATCCAACACTTCCATTACGCCGGTAAAATACGCCGTAATATGCGAAAAAAACGGCGTGTTTAAATACCGTCAGTGCATGCGCAAAAAAGCGCCCTTTTACTACCGCAAATTTAAGCCTTTCAAGAGCGCGCCGTAAAATACGGCGCGTTTTGAACATCAAAAACGCGCGTAAAATACGCGCGTTTTGAAAACATCAAAAACGCGCGTAAAAATAGGCGTTCCTCTAGTATGCTAATAATCTCCGCCCTTCTTTTCTCTCAGCCAATGGCATTTGAAGTGTTTGCGCCCAATCGCTGACCAAGAACAAGCAGACCAAAATCAGTTCAGCAGCACAGATCTGCTTTGGAGAATTTCTCCTCTCATTTGGCGTTAGTTGTAGCGTCATTTTAGATATACATATTAGTAAATGCAGTTGCAAATGTGTGGTTCCCGTGGGCCTATTTGATAGAGGGACGCTGGACCTGTAGGCAGGATGTTGTTCGGATCGAATCCATTTATTCCATATTCTGCTGTTTGTCAGATGGTCACGACTTTATGATCGCAATGCTTTTTTCGTCGGCAAAGCCAGACCTCCTGTGTTATAAGTTCCAAAGACAGTGCCTTTTTAGTCAGCCAGCCAGATCATCTTGGTGTCTTGTAACACGCGCTTTATAAAGTTAATTATATTTAAATTATTATAGCCATCGAGCCTTTATTTTCATGAGATTTATCGTTACATCATCTCTCGTTCAATCGATAAAATAACAAGCACAGTGGAAGAAAGGAGTGAGGAGGGAGCCACAGTTACCAAAAGTGTCAACCAAGCTGTCCTCATAAATCACCATTTCCCTAGGCCTATATGTTTTCATGCCGACAAATGGTTGAAATAAAGTAACGTTGTGACCCGGCGTATATTAGACTTGTTTAAATGCAGAAATGCTTGGCTGGCAGTGTCTATTCAGTTTCAACACTCCAATTCCAAAATTATGTTTTCATGTTCGTCAAATGCTCGAAATAAAGTCAGGTTGTGACTCGACATCTACTTGACTTATACACCTCGACGCAGGTCGAGGAAATGTTTTTCTGGTTGGCGTGCCACTGCTTGGATAGGGAAAAAACTACCTTGCCATACGACTACTACATTGCTGTTACAACTGACTCGTTAGCCGCCTAACCCCTAAGAAGTTAGAAAGCCATTTATATTAAGATTTAATTATTAACTATAGTGATATGTCAATTAAATATGATTTGTGTAAAATATGTAATGTGCTTTTAATTTAGAACTCTAGATGGTGGTCTATGGTGCTATTTCACTTCATTAATGTACCGAGTTTTAACACAAATCATATTTTAATTGACATATCACTATAGTTAATAATTAAATCTTAAAATATAAATGCTTTCTAACTTCTTAGGGGTTAGGGCTAACGAGTTAGTTGTAACAGCAATGTAGTAGTCGTATGGCCAAAGGTAGGTTTTTCCCTATCCAAGCAGTGGCAAACGCCAACCAGAAAACATTTCCTCGACTGCGTCGAGGTGTATAGAGTCAAGTAGATGTCGAGTCACAACCTGACTTTATTTCGAGCATTTTGAGACGACATGAAAACATAATTTTGGAATTGGAGTGTTTTGAAACTGAATAGAACACTGCCAGCAAGCATTTCTGCATTTAACAAGTCTAATATACGCGGGTCACAACGTTACTTTATTTCAACCATTTGTCGGCATGAAAAACATATAGGCCTAGGGAAATGGTGATTTTAGAGGACAGCTTGTTTTGAGCACTTTTGTAAACTGTGGCTCCCTCTCACTCCTTTCCACTGTGTATTTTATATCGATTTGAACGAGAGGATGTAACGATAACTCCATGAAAATAAAGGCTCGATGGCTATAATAATTTAAAATATAAATTAACTTATAAAGCGTGTTACAAGACACCAAGATGATCTGGCTGGCTGACTAAAAAGGCACTGTCCTTTGGAACTTATAACACAGGAGGTCTGGCTTGCCGACGAAAAAGCATTGCGATCATAAAAGCGTGACCATCTGACAAAAGCAGAAATATGGTAATAAATGGATTCGATCCGACAACATCCTGCCTACAGGTCGCAGCGTCTCTATCAAATAGGCCAACGGGAACCACACATTTGCAACTGCAATTTACTAATAGTATATCTAAATGACGCTACAACTAACGCCAAAAGAGAGGAGAAAAAGTTCTCAAAGCAGATCTGTGCTGCTGAACTGATTTGGTCTGCTTGTCTTGGTCAGCGATTGGGCGCAAACACTTCAAATGCATTGGCTGAGAGAAAAGAGGGCGGAGATTATTAAGCATACTAGAGGAACGCCGTATTTTACGCGCGTTTTGATGTTTCAAACCGCGCGTATTTTACGCGCGTTTTGATTGTTCAAAACGCGCGTATTTTACGCGCGCTCTTGAAAGGCTTAAATTGCGGCGTAAAAAGCGGCGCTTTTTTGCCGCATGACGGGCGTAAAACACGCCGTTTTTCTACATTTTACGGCGTATTTTACGGCGTAATGAAGGTGATACGCGTCTAAATGATGGCGCTTTATGGCGGGGTTGGCTTTGCCATATAAGCAGCATTTTACTCGCGTTAGCGCGTATGAGGCGCGTATATTGACCGCGTTATATTGACGCGCGTACATATACGCGCGTACGAAGAGTTCAAAAAATTGAACTTTTTACGCGCGTACGCGCCGCAATAGCCAATCAGCGTTGAGCTGGACCCGACGTCACTGGCAGAGAGAGCTTACACAGGAAGCATACGGCCGGCGACATCTTCTTTATTTCTGGGTGGGAATAGGTAACATAGTTACGCCAATTAATGCGTTTATGTAAAACATTTCTAGCGAGAAATGTGCATTTTACTTTCATAATGTTCGCTCGTGAATGTGAAGGATGTTTGCTGGGTTTGATAGTTATGACGAAGAGGAACGCTCCATTCACTTGATGGACAGCGTCTCTGGTTGCTAAGCAACCTCAAACGTCTTGGCGGACTATATCCCTGCGTGATCAACACTACGAATGCTGGAAACACAACAGGCACACCATGTGTTAATTATATACCATGTTATACATGTTATTTAGACCCGATATTGTGTATTTATATCCGAGATTATTTAATCTACCCGATCCCAAGCTCTATCATTCACCGATGTAGTGACCTTCATGTTTGCGGAGCTTTGGAAAGAGATGAGCGGGAGGAATTGGCGGTCTCATCTACGCGCGCGTGGTATGACAATTTGACACAAAATTGGTCAAGGCAACATTTTAGCTGCGTTACGCGCACACATGGTACGCGAGTAACGCTTTTGGTGTGTTCCCGGCATTAGTTCAGTCTGGGGTTCAGTCAGTCACTGACCAACATGCCTCAGGGGGGTGTCTGTGCCTTCTGTCTGCTCTCTCTCTCTCTCTCTCTCCCTCCCTCTCTGTCTCTCTCTCTCTGCCTTCCTTCCCTCCCTCCCTCTCTCCCTCTCTCTCTCTATTCCAGTCGTCTCCACCGGGCAGGACAGCGAGCAGAACTGTGGATGTAAGTGTCCCCCCCCCACCACCACCACCACGTTGCTCAGATACTACCATGCTAACGATTACGTTCTAGTAATCTTAACGATAAAATGCTTCCTAATTAAGATTACGATTGTTAGTTGCGTGATTGTTAATTGACCGTTCATCTGGTCGGTCCCATATCACTATTCTGAAAGTAGGCCGAGTTCAGTGGGGCTGACCGTACAACTCGACCACATAAATGGCTGCGCCCGCAAAGAGATATATTTTCTTTGTATTGGTATCACGTTGGTCATTTTAATGTCACTTTTATGCTCTTACACACTTGATGACACATTGCTAGTTTATTTCGCCATGGTCACCATGGATTGCACGGTCTTGCTGTGCGTGCCATATAATGTCAAGTTCTGTTGTTTGTTTTTGAGCTGGTTTGGTTAAGAGGCTAATGTAGCTAACAATAACAATGACTAGCCAATCAGAAACGGGAACGTTATAAGTACTGCAAGAGAGGAAACTACGTCACTTTCTCGTCGCTAGAGCAGGTTGGACAAACGAGTGCACAGACCAACCATGAATGGATAGCACATTAGTCCTCACACCCAAAACCCTTCCTAACAGAGCGGCTCCCGTAGTAACTGAAAAAACATTATAGCTCTTTAAAAGAGGCTTCAGGGCCGAACACGAAACAATATCAGCCCCATCCACGTCTTCTCCTGCCTCCTTCTGTCTCCTGCCTCCCCTCCTCCCTCATTAGCCTTCACCCTCGTCAGCCTGCTTAGCGGTCGGAGCGGCCAGCTTCTTCCTGGGGGCGCGCTCTCCGCCTCTCATTCGCCAGCTGCCAGAGGTTAGACCACGCCCGCCCACCTGGAGTCGGCCGCCTGTCCACCCCGCCACGCCCAACCACCTGCCCTACTGCGGGAAGAGGGACACGCAACGGAGTTCAAGGGTGGGCGCAGGTCAAAGGTCGAGGAGGAGGAGCGGGAGGGAGAAGAAGAGAGGAAGAGAGGGAGGAGGGGTATGAAGAGGAGGAGGAGGGAGGAAGGAAGAGAGGAGGAGAGGGAGAGGGGAAGGAGGAGGAGGAAGCGGAGGAGGGAAGAGGAGAGAGGAGAAGAGGAGAGGGGAAGGAGGAGGAGGTAGGAGGCGGAGAGGAGAGAGGAGGAGGCAGAGAGGGAGGAGAGGGAGGAGAGAGGAGGAAGCGGAGGAGGAAGAGAGGAGGAGGAAGAGGAGAGGGAGGAGGAGGAGGAGGAGGAGGGGAAGAGAGGGGGAGGAAGAGGGAGGAGAGGGGAGGGAGGAGGAGAAGCGGAGGAGGAAGAGGAGGAGGAGGAAGAGAAGAAGGGAGAGGAAGGAGGAGGGGAGGGGAGGAGGAAGGGGGAGAGGGATGAGGAGGTAAAGAGAGGAGGAGGAGAGGACTACCACGCCCGAGGACAAAGGTGGCGCAGTTTGAAAGGTCGACCGACGGCGTGTTGTCCGGTTTACGTTCTAAGAGTGATTCTGGTCGATGTTCGTTTGAGCCAATCCTGTGTCTTGTAGGTGGGACTCGGAAAATACATTTGGTCATTTGTCATCTGTTTCAAGGCTACTGACAAAAACCGTATTTCCCCCTCTCCTTTCCTCCTCCCCCTCCATCTCCTTCCTCCCTCTCCTTCTCCTCCTCCTCCCTTCTTCCGCCTTCCCTTTCCTCCTCCTCCCCTCTCCTCCTCCTCCTCTCCTCCTCCTCCCTCTCTCCTTTCCCTCCTCCTCCTCCTCCTGCCCTCCCCCCCCCAACCCCCGCAGGACCCTGAACAAGAACAACCTTCCACGCCAACGGAAATCCTGCCAACTACTTCAGCGCGGGGCCCCCCCCTCGGCTAACTCTTACACCACCACACTACTTAACCCCCCCCCTGGGCAAGTACGACTATCGCCCCCCCTTCGCCCTGCCGCAACTACCTGCCACAGCTGAGGTCACCCAAGACCCCCATCGTGACCCTATTGACCCCCAGAACTCACAACTAATGACCTTGTCATGAGTCATGACCCCACGACCCCAAGACCCCCATCGTGACGCTATGACCCCAGACCCAAAAGCTAATGACCCTTCATGAGTTCCATGACCCCACGACCCCAAGACCCCATCGTACGCTATTGGAACCCCAGACCCAAAGCTAATGACCCGTCATGACTAGGTTGAGCAGCCAAACTTGGTTCAGTAGGGCCACCGGTTCCGACGTAAACGGTTGTAACGGAGATTAATCAGAACGCCCCATGTTCGGTGCCTCATAACTGTGCCTGACTTTTTTAACGCCCCCTGCCCAGCCCCCATGGTGTTGCTGCCCCGTCAACTATGCATTAGTGCTTTGGGTGTATTACCGGTTCCACCGAATAACGGTGTGTGTTTTCATTGGGCGTAGGATTTTTTAAATACCGCCATACGCGTGGGTTATTTGATTACATAACGTTCCGAACACAGCCCCAGCGCGACACTGTTTTTCAGACGGAACGGGACCCTTTTCTTTGTTGCTGCTAAACACGCATGGTACGGGGACTACGACTGCGATTTTCTTTGAGGTCCATGACTGCGAGGCGTGGTATTCAGGCCTACTGGTAAAGAGTGTGTCACGGCTGGTCAAACATTATAAACCATAGCTATTGGGCGCCTCGAGACTCCGGACGGACTTGTCCAAACGCGCTGCGGCATCACTTACATGACGTTGTTTTGATTGAAGGATTCGCAAGTGTGGGAGTGGGTTGCGGGCGTTAATGAATGAGCGTGTGTGTGTGTGTTGTGTGTGTGTGTTTTGTGTGTCGTGCGCGTGTGTGTGTTGGCGGAGCAAATGTAATTTCCAAAGTAACAACCAAACTAACTCAAAGCCGATTCATGCATCCAAAACTATCCTTTCAAAAACTAAATAACTATTCAACAACAGAGTCGCTTATTTCGCTTCAAATACTTTATTTTAATTTTCAAAACTTGCGGATTAATACGGCGCTTGTACGAGCGGTTGAAAACAATGTTGGCGTCTTCTGTGGCTGCCCTTGCCGGCAAGTGTAAACGCGAGCAGCCCATAAGCTGCGTACCTGCCTGCTTTCAGCGAGTAATTAATATTCATTTGTTAATTATTTTTTATTTTTAAAAAGATATTAATCAGTCACAGCACTCCACAGCAAGGCCTTTCCTCTTCTGCGTAAGCTGAGTAATTGATGCACTGTAAATCTTTGCATATCAAGTGGCCTAAGCAAACACCGTTGCAAGTCCACTCAGTGTCCGCTGACTGTCTGCTTTAATGTTGAAACTCATTTTAACATAGAACTGTGCATGTAAGTTGTGTGCCGGTTGTAGTTTTTTTTAAGTACAGGTTGAAGAACCGTTTAGCATCGGAACTGTGTGAGAAGGTACAGAGTAGGCACTGGTATCGGATTTAAAATCCAAACGATACCCAAACCCTAGTCATGACCCCGTTGTGAACCCCACGCCCCCGTTGGATCTCACGTGTGAGGGACCTCCATTGGCGAACCCATTAGACCCCAAGCACCCTGTCATGCCCACAGGGACCACCAGCTGAGCGTCCCTGTTGCGACCTTTGACCCCTATGACACCGGCTGACATCTGATTGCTGCCTCTAGGACATGCTGAAAGTTTTTATGGTTCTTGATATTTTTGTATATTGTTCACTTCTTGTCATAAAAAAAAAAGAAATAAAGTTGAAGTTCGGTGCCAAAGTTCTTTTGCGAA
>OLKM01001083.1:110247-147747 GCA_900291075.1 Melanogrammus aeglefinus
CTTGCTGTGCGTGCCATATAATGTCAAGTTCTGTTGTTTGTTTTTGAGCTGGTTTGGTTAAGAGGCTAATGTAGCTAACAATAACAATGACTAGCCAATCAGAAACGGGAACGTTATAAGTACTGCAAGAGAGGAAACTACGTCACTTTCTCGCTAGAGCAGGTTGGACAAACCGAGTGCAGACCATACAAATGGATAGCACCATTAGTCCTCACACCAAACCCTCTCCTAAACAGAGCGGCTCCCGTAGTAACTGAAAAAACATTATAGCTCTTTAAAGAGGCTTCAGCCGAACACGAAACAATATCAGCCCCATCACGTCTCTCCTGCCTCCCTTCTGTCTCCTGCCTCCCCCTCCTCCCCCATTAGCCTTCACCCTCGTCCAGCTGCTAGCGGTCGGAGCGGCCAGCTTCTTCCTGGCGGTGCTGCTCTCCGCGCTCTCATTCGCCAGCTGCCAGAGGTTAGACCACGCCCCCACCCTGGAGTCGGCCGCCGTCCACCCCGCCACGCCCAACCACCTGCCCTACTGCGGGAAGAGGGACAACGCAACGGAGTTCAAGGTGGGCGCAGGTCAAAGGTCGAGGAGGAGGAGGGGAGGGAGGAGAAGGAGGAGGAGGAGAGGGAGGAGGGGTATGAAGAGGAGGAGGAGGAGGAGGAGAGGAAGAGAGAGGAGGGAGGAGGAGGAAGAGGAGGAGGAAGAGGAGGAGGAGGAGAGAGGAGGAGAGGGGGAGGAGGAGGAGGAGGGGGAGGAGGAAGAGAGGGAGGAGGAAGAGAGGGAGGAGAGGGGGAGGGAGGAGGAGGAAGCGGAGGAGGAAGAGGAGGAGGAGGAAGAGGAGAGGGAGGAGGAGGAGGAGGGGGAGGAGGAAGAGGAGGGAGGAGGAGGGAGGAGGGGGAGGAGGAGGAGGGGGAGGAAGAGGAGGAGGAGGAGGAGGAGAGGGAGGAGGAGGAGGAGGGGGAGGAGGAGGAGGAGGGGGAGAGGGATGAGGAGGAAGAGGAGGAGGAGGAGGACACCACGCCCCAGAAGGACAAGGTGGGCGCAGTTGAAAGGTCGACCGACGGGGGTGTTTGTCGGTTTACGTTCTAAGAGTGATTCTGGTTCGATGTTCGTTTGAGCCAATCCTGTGTCTTGTAGGTGGGACTCGAAAATACATTTTTGGTCATTTGTCATTCTGTTTCAAAGGCTCTAGCAAAACCGTATTTCCCCCTCTCCTTCCTCCTCCCCCTCCATCTCCTTCCTCCCTCTCCTTCTCCTCCTCCTCCCTCTTCCGCCTCCCTTTCCTCCTCCTCCCTCTCCTCCTCCTCCTTCTCCTCCTCCTCCCTCTCCTCCTTCTCCTCCTCCTCCTCCTCCTCCCTCCCCCCCCCAACCCCCGCAGACCCTGAACAAGAACAACCTCCACGCCAACGAAGATCCTGCCAACTACTTCAGCGCGGGGCCCCCCCCCTCGGCTAACGTCTACACCACCACCACCTACTACCCCCCCGGCCTGGGCAAGTACGACTATCGCCCCCCCTCGCCCTGCCGCAACTACCTGCACAGCTGAGGTCACCCAAGACCCCCATCGTGACCCTATGACCCCCAGACTCACAACTAATGACCTTGTCATGAGTCATGACCCCACGACCCCAAGACCCCCATCGTGACGCTATGACCCCCAGACCCAAAGCTAATGACCCTGTCATGAGTCATGACCCCACGACCCCAAGACCCCCATCGTGACGCTATGACCCCCAGACCCAAAGCTAATGACCCTGTCATGACTAGGGTTGAGCAGCCAAACTTGGTTCCAGTAGGGCACCGGTTCCGACGTAAACGGTTGTAACGAGATTGAATCAGAACGCCCATTTCGGTGCCTCATAACTGTGCCTGACTTTTTTTAACGCCCCCTGCCCAGCCCCCATGGTGTTGCGGCGTCAACTTGCATTAGTGCTGGGTGGTATACCGGTTCACACCGAATAACGGTGTGTGTTTTCATTGGGGTAGGATTTTTTAAATACCGCCATACCGGTGTATTTGATTACATAACGTTCCGAACACAGCCCCGCGCGACACTGTTTCAGACGGAACGGGACCCTTTTCTTTGTTGCGCTAAACACGCATGGTACGACTACGACTGCGATTTTCTTTGAAGGTCCATGACTGCGAGGCGTGGTATTTCAGGCCTACTGGTAAAAGAGTGTGTCACGGCTTTCAAACATATAAACCATAGCCTATGGGCGCCTCGAGACTCCGGACGGACTTGTCAACGCGCTGCGGCATCACTTACATGACGTTGTTTTGATTGAAGATCGGCAAGTTGTAGTGGGTGCGTGCGTGAATGAATGAGCGTGTGTGTGTGTGTGTGTGTGTGTGTTTGTCTGTGTGTGCGCGTGTGTGTGTTGCGAGCAAATGTAATTTCAAAGTAACAACCAAACTAACTCAAGCCGATTCATGCATCCAAAACTATCCTTTCAAAACTAAATAAACTATTCAACAACAGAGTCGCTTATTCGCTTCAAATACTTTATTTTATTTTCAAAACTTGGGAATTAATACGGCGCTGTACCGAGCGGTTGAAAACAATGTTGGCGTCTCCTGTGGCTGCCTTGCGCAAGTGTAAACGCGAGCAGCATAGCTGCGTACCTGCCTGCTTTCAGCGAGTAATTAATATTATTTGTAATTATTTTTATTTTTTAAAAAGATATTAATCAGTCACAGCACTCACAGCAGCCTTTCCTCTTCTGGTAAGCCGAGTAATTTGATGCCAACTGTAAATCTTGCATATCAAGTAGGCTAGCAAACACCGTTGCAATTCCACTCAGTGTCCGCTGACTTTCTGCTTAATGTGAAACTCATAACAAGCTGTGCATGTAAGTGTGTGCGGTTTAGTTTTTTTAAGTACAGGTTTGAGAACCGTTTTAGCATCGGAACTGTTTGAGAAGTACAGAGTAGGCACCGGTATCGGATAAAATCCAAACGATACCCAACCCTAGTCATGACCCCGTTGTGACCCCACGACCCCCGTTGGATCTCACGTTGAGGACCTCCATTGCGACCCTTGACCCCAAGCACCCTGTCATGCCCACAGGACCACCAGCTGAGGTCCCTGTTGCGACCTTTGACCCCATGACCACCGGCTGACTCTGATTGCTGCCTCCTAGGACACTGTGAAGTTTTTTGGTTCTATATTTTTGTATATTGTTCACTTCTTGTCATAAAAAAAAAAGAAATAAAGTTGAAAGTTCGGTGCCAAAGTTCTTTGCGAAACGTTGGTCGTTGTGCACTTCCATGAACTCTCAGAATTGACTGAAAATACCGAGTGAGAACGTCAGTCGTAGCTTATTATATTTAAAAGCCATGAGCTGAAAACTAGAAAAAACCGGAACACAGGTTACAGGAGGTGAAGGCAGCCATGGAGGAAGCTCTTTGTGTCATTGGGTTATTCTTTGCATAAATAATATAAGTATATATTAAGGCCTTCCACGGCAAAATTGTAAAAAACATAATTATAAACCCCTACCCTGCATGCCAAGGTAGGGGTAACTTCTGTATCTGATATATAAGCACAGGCTAATGTCAGGGTTTTTCGGGCTTGATACATATCCGACATAACAATCCGAAAATAACAGTGCGTAATCAAACAGAAGAGAATGTATTAATGTGAATGCTCCTGTGTCCGCGGCAGAGCTCCAGGAGAAGCAGAGCACTGAGTTTTTTATTTCATAGTATTACACGGCTCTTCTCAATGCTGTGGAACTCACCGTTCACTGACATGGGCCTTCCCGACTTCCGGCGGTGAATTTTTTTTCAATAATTGACCATTGCCAAGACTGTAACCCATTTGGATGGATACGTTGGTACATGCAAGTCGTGAGTAGCAAATCTCCCAGCTTTCTTGCGGAATTTGCGGAGGCACATCACCATTTGGTCGTAGTATAATTCCTGTTTCTCATTGGCTAGTCATTGTTATTGTTAGCTACATTAGCCTATTTAGCAAACCAGATCAAAAACAAACGGGGTCATCCCTATGTTCCCCGGGTCCTATGTTCCCCGTTTTTTGAAAAAGGGTCCTATGTTCCCCACTGTTGCGGGGAACATAGGACCCCTTTCTGGGAAAAGGGATTGCGGAGTTATGCACTGTTCCTGGGGGCTTGGGGCAGAGGGGGCCTTTAATGTCTCGCTGCACTGTTCCTGGGGGCCTCGTTCGGCCTAACTGAACTCGCTCTACTTTCAATGTGACGAGATACCACCATGGACCAATTAAAGAAAGGACAGCGGATTAAAAAATGGTGCCCATTCATTCCTATGTAAACTGCTCAATGGCGCAGAGCAACATCAAGGAGAGATTTGCTTCCGCATTATGGAAGCCAGCCACGCCCTAGTGCATGACGCTCCGGATGCAGAAATATTCTCGTGCATATCATTGTTTGCATTGAAGCATCATAAGCGAGAGGTCTGTCTACACATCCCTTTGCGACTTTAAGTGATAAAAATTCAACACAGTGCCTAAAACCATCAACGTCATTCATGTTAAATAAAACAAAAATCCTCGGACACGAGAAGTACACGGATTGCCGGGCCGAAATAACATTTGTTTCACTACGACTCCTTTCAGCTGCCCACCAGTCCTTCTGCAAATAATGAATAAATGAAACTGCTAAAACGCTTGGTTACGTTTTGAAAAGAGAAAACTTAAATTTTATTGGTATTAAAATAATTATGAGCCTTTGATAGATATCCAGACATTTTTTGCGTATTGGAGTGAACAGAGATATCTACTTCTTACGTCTTTTGTAATACTCATCAACCCCAGCGTATTCGGTTGCTAAGCGACGTCAACATCTTTGGCAGACTTTTACTCTGCTGATCAACTCTAGGAATGAGAATTAAAAAGAGAATTACCATTCGTCAGGCGCGTAATTTGTGGGGGGGGGGGGGGGGGGGTTAGGGGGATCATGACCTCCCCAAAAAATCAGATCCAGCTAATATAACCCCCCTAATATCACACATAATTAAGATTAACAAAAATATGAAATATTGTGAATGAATAAATTAGTTTTCTTTATTAATTTCCTTTGCCAGTGTGACGGGGCTCAGTGTAAAAGTCAATATGAACGGGGGGGAGGGGGAAATAACTAAAGAGGGACCGACAACGCCACCTGGGGAATAACACCCCAGGACATATAGAACAAAGAAAATTAAACTAATATTACAGAAATAACAAGGATACAGGTTCGAGAACTAAAGAGGGAGAGACAATAAATATACTGTTTATTTTATTACAATATTAATAAAGAAAGAAAATTGGAGCAAAACCAAACAGCAAAAGAGGGGTGATGCAACCCAGCAACCCAACGGTCAAACAATGAAACAGAAAGAGGGGAAATAACACAAAGCAAACTGAACCGAAACAAAACCAAAACAAAACAGCACAGCTAAAACAGAACTAAAACCGTACAAAACAGCACAGCTGAAACAGAACTAAAACCATACAAAACAGCACAGCTAAAAAAGAACTAAAACCGTACAAAACAGCACAGCTGAAACAGAACTAAAACCGTACAAAACAGCACAGCTAAAAAAGAACTAAAATCGTACAACACAGCACAGCTAAAACAGAACTAAAACAGAACTAAAACCGTACAACACAGCACAACTAAAACCGTACAAAACAGCACAGCTAAAACAGAACTAAAACCGTACAAAACAGCACAGCTAAAACAGAACTAAAACCGTACAAAAGAGCACAGCTAGAACAGAACTAAAACCTTACAAAACAGCACAGCTAAAAAAGAACTAAAATCGTACAACACAGCACAGCTAAAACAGAACTAAAACCGTACAACACAGCTCAACTAAAACAGAACTAAAACCGTACAACACAGCACAGCTAAAACAGAACTAAAACCGTACAAAACAGCACAGCTAAAACAGAACTAAAACCGTACAAAAGAGCACAGCTAGAACAGAATTAAAACCGTACAAAACAGCACAGCTAAAACAGAACTAAAACCGTACAAAACAGCACAGCTAAAACAGAACTAAAACCGTACAAAACAGCAGCAGGGGAGCCACCCTAGGAGGAAACCAACGGAGGCTGAGTTCAGCCATCTTGGTCCTTTTATCCTGCACCTGGGTGCATGGGGAGGAGCTAAGATGGGGTTACCTTCCCTTACTGAGGTTCACTACACCAGCAAGATAGTATCATGTTTTAATTATCTGTCATCATCCTTGCTGTAACCAGGTGATGGTCAGATCCAGCATCAGCTCCTCTTCTAACTTTGACATCCAGCAACGAATGCCTAAACCTTTGGCTAATTCAGATGTGCTCAATCTGATTTTCTGTGTTATGGTCAGCCGAAACCCAAGTTGCTTTATGGATGTACTTATGGACCCACCAATGACCAATGTTTTCTCCATTTTTGTTGATGGATCTTAGTCCATGCCTTCCCATTACCAGTTTGTAGCCATTGTTGTTTCCGCCTATCTTGGCATTTATGTCTCCCATCAGGATTATTATGTCCTTTTCTTTCTTGGCCTGGAGTATGTGGTATAGTCGGTTGTAAAAGTTATCCTTGGTTTCATCGGCTGCGTTGTTGGTGGGGGCGTAGAATTGTACTACCTGGAGGTTTATTTTCTTGTGTGTAGTATGGAATCTGGCTGTGATGATCCTTGAGTTGATGGGCTCCCAGCTGATAAGGGCCCTCTGTGCTTCTTTGGAAAGCATGAATGCTACTCCCTCTGTATGTGGTGCAGACTCATCTGGGTGCCCGGAGTTCAGTATGGACTCTCCGCTCGCCAAATTTACCTGCCCTTTCTGAAGCAATCTGGTTTCACCCAGACCAAGGAGAGATAGATTGTACCTCCTCATCTCCTCCGCTATCTGTTGGTGGGGGGTCATCTAGGGGTCAGAAGAAGCTTTGGACGCACTGTCTCCTTGCGGTTTTCCATGTGTGTCGGCATTTTTTCTTTAGCTTGGGACGCTGAATAGTCTTCCATTCCAAGACTTTGGGATGTTTTAGTTTTCCTCTACGTTTCTGTAGCATGTAGGTGGAATTATGCGAGTTGGGGTTGCTAGCCCCAAGCCCAACCTTTCACCATTTCTGGTTCCTGGAGTTTTGGAGTTGGTTTGTTAGTCCTCTCCCCTATCCTATTGTCTTCCAGGTAATGGGTTACAGCCTCATACCACATGAGGCCAGACAGCGTTTGGGTTGTGTGCAAGCTGTCTCGGCACTTCAAGCCCAACCAACTCCTGATGCTGTTTTGTGAAAGCTGCAATCAGGTCAAGCATTTCATACCAACAGCGAGAGACAGACTACTTGGTATTACCCAACACATTTCTCTACCAAACCGAACTATTTCGCACAGTCGCTGGGATGAATAGTTGAAGAAAGACAGGTTCATGTTAACTGAATGTGGAGATGAAAAGGACACTGAAATCAGCCGGACAACAATTTTCATTGTTGTCGACACCAGCCAAAAAGAGTAAAAATCCTGACGAAAAGGAGGTATATAACCCTACTGTTATACCATTGTCTGGGAGAATACTCGAGTCAGATTTGCTGCAGGGTTTGCATTAACCCCTGATATACGGACACCTGCTAAGTAGTTCGAGTCAAATTGACTGTTCAGCCTTCAAAGCGAGAGCTGGTAAATTGTAAAAAATGCATTAAACTGTAATCAGAAAATGTGTTTATATAGACCCTAAAAGATTGAGACGAATTTCAAATTAATATGTAGGCATACACTTTATATTGAAAGTATACACGGTCACGATTACCATTAAAACGAATGGCGCAGTGATTCGGTCTTCAAAACGAGAGCTGGTAAATTGTGAAAAATTAATTAAACTGTAATCAGACAACGCGGTTAATACGCTATAGACCCTAGAGTATGTGTGTGATACACTTAGCTGGTCCCTGGTTCGCTTGGAGAGGTGGTCTCAGGTAAGGTATGCTTGAACTTGGAACGGTACTGTAGTGTGAGCGCAAACCTTGCCCACGGACCTCAAACGTGACGTCAATGATTCACCTAAAAAAAAACATTTTACTTCATTTGAGATTAAAAGTGGAGAGGGATCTTCACTTTCTCCATACAAACCCTTTGAATGCAGAGGTATCAGTGGAGAGACAAAAACATTTCAATTGAGAGCATAGTGACCAAACTATTTTCACATTCAAATATCGTTGGTGTGCTATGTGCAGTAAAACCAGACGATCTCAATAATTCCTGATTCATGCCAGATATTTATTTTATGTTTTATAAGAGCTAGCTTGTTAGCTAACTTCGTGAACTTTCTAAGATTAGTGTCAGGCTCTACTGAAGAGGCTGGCAGCTTTGAACCCAAAAGCACGACTCAGAGACAAGCAAAGTACAATGATGTTCAGGTTTACTTTGTCAACCAAATCAACAGGGATGAAGCGGGGAATGTAGTCGGGGACAGGCAGGATCAGGAAACCGGGACAGAAGATAGGCGAACGAGGATCCAGGGGGACGAGGCGGGGAACGTAGTCGGGGACAGGCAGGATCGGGAAACCGGGACAGGAGACAGGCGAACGAGGATCCAGAGGGACGAGGTGGGGAACGTAGTCGGGGACAGAAAGGATCGGGAGACCGGGACAGGAGACAGGCGAACGAGGATCCAGAGGGACGAGGCGGGGAACGTAGTCGGGGACAGGCAGGATCGGGAAACCGGGACAGGAGACCGGTGAATTGCTGGAGAGACTTGCATGAACCAAACAGCGAAGACAATCTGGCACCAGGTGAACAGTGTTCAGCTAACTTATAGCCTCCCCTACTCACCTGACGGCTCCTGACGTCCCACCTGGTTGGTCAGGATGGGCCAGGAGCGTTCATTGATGCCATATCCCTCCCAGTTCACAAGATACTGAAAACCTCTTCCACGGCGTCGGGACCTGTTGAGTCTAGGGAAAGTGTAGGCTGGCGCCCCATCGATAAGCCGGGGGGCTGGTGGGGGTCTTGAGGAGGGCTGAAGCGTGTTTTCACAAACTGGCTTCAGCTTGGAGACATGAAATGTGTGGTGAATCTTCATGGATCGTGGTAGGCGGAGACGGACGGCCACAGGATTGATTATTTTGGAGATGGGAAACGGACCAACAAACCTTGGTGCCAACTTCCTAGACTCCACACGGAGAGGGAGATCACGTGTGGACAGCCAGACACGTTGTCGGTTGGCGGACCGCCGGTAGCGGTCGGAGGAGCGGAGAAGAACCGAGCGAGCCTGCATCCAGGTGTGTCGACATCTCTGAATAAACGCCTGGACCGAGGGGACCCTGGCCTCACGTTCTTGCTCGGGAAAAAGGGGTGGTTGGAACCCCTGGGAGCACTGAAAAGGAGAGAGGCCAGTGGCCGAACTGGGAAGGGTGTTGTGGGCATACTCAACCCACAGGAGATGTTTGGACCAGGAGGATGGGTTGCGGGAGGCGAGACAGCGCAGAGCAGACTCCATCTCCTGGTTCATGCGTTCAGCCTGGCCATTGGTTTGTAGGTGGAATCCAGATGACAGGCTGACCTTGGTTCCCAGGAGGGTACAAAACTCAGACCTAAAACGAGAGGTAAATTGTGGCCCTCGGTCAGAGACCACGTCACAAGGGAGTCCATGCAGGCAGAACACATGTTTTAACATAATCTCTGCAGTGTCTCTGGCGGTGCGTAATTTGGGTAAAGGGATCAAATGCGCCGTCTTAGAAAATCGGTCCACAACAGTGAGGATGACAGTATTAACATGAGAGGCAGGCATTCCAGTGACAAAGTCCAAAGAGATGTGAGACCCGGGGCAATTCAGAATCGGGAGAGGTTGGAGGAGACCGGGCGGGGCTTGATGTGAGCCCTTGTACTGGGAACAAGTTGGACAGGCAGCGACAAACTCCTTGGTATCCCCTTCCATAGACGGCTACCAAAACCGCTGACGCAGCAGGGCCAGGGTGCGTCTCACCCCAGGATGACAAGCAAGGCGGGAGGAATGACCCCACTGAAGAACCTGTGAGCGGAGACTAGCAGAGAGAAACAAACGGCCGCTGGGACAAGAGCTTGGAGCAGGGTGCTCCAACAGGGAGCGCTTAACTTTTTCCTCTACCTCCCAGGTAACTGTCCTGATGATACAGGTGGAATGGGGAATATTTTCCAGCTGGGAGGATAACGCGTCGGGTTGGTACTGCCGGGAAAGGGCGCCTGGCTTAGCATTTTTGGAACCTGGGCAGTATGAAAGAGAAAAGTCGAATCGGTTAAAGAAAAGAGCCCACCTGGCTTGCCTGGAACTCAGACACTTTGCTGAACGGATGTATTCCAGGTTTTTGTGATCTGTCCAGACCACAAACGGTTTCTCTGCCCCTTCCAACCAGTGTCTCCACTCCTCGAGGGCCAGTTTCACCCCCAGTACTTCCCGATTCCCAATGTCATAATTTCTCTCTGCCGGAGACAGTTTGCTGGAGAAGAAAGCGCATGGAGGAACCTTCTGGTCCTTGGCCGATCGTTGCGAGAGTACAGCTCCCACCCATCCACCTCCATGATGATTTGACGGCCTGGGTCTGGGAAGAAGAGAATGGGAGCAGAAGTGAACCGTGCCTTTGACTCACTGAACGCCCTCTCGGCCACGATGACCACCGGAAGGGAACGCTGAGAGAGGTGAGAGCCGTGAGGGGAGCTGCCACCGAGCTATAGTTCCTGATAAATCGTCGTTAGAAATTAGCGAACTCAAGGAACCGCTGAAGTTTTTTGCGGGTTGAGGGAGTGGACCAATCCGTGACCGCTCTTGTCTTGGCCGGATCCATCTGAACATTCCCAGTACCGACAATGAACCCCAGGAACGATACCTCTGAGACATGGAACTCGCATTTCTCTGCCTTGACAAACAGCTGGTTCTCCAGGAGTCTCTGCAGCACCCGATGCACGTGCTGCACATGATCCTGTTTGGTCTTAGAAAAAATTTGAATATCATCCAGATATACGAACACACTGATGTTGAGCATATCCCGGAGCACATCGTTTACCAGACCTTGGAACACCGCAGGAGCATTGGTGAGTCCAAACTGCATGACAAAGTATTCATAGTGCCCACTAGTTGTATTAAAAGCCGTCTTTCACTCGTCCCACTCTCTAATGCGTACAAGGTGGTATGCGTTTCGGAGATCGAACTTAGTGAAGATGGTGGCTCCTTGCAAAAGTTCAAAGGCTGATGAGATGAGTGGAAGAGGATACCTGTTCTTGACGGTTATGTTGTTGAGCCCCCTATAGTAGATACATGGCCACAGGGACTTATCTTTCTTCGCTACAAAGAGAAACCCCGCTCTAGCAGGAGATGAGGAAGGCCGGATGATCCCTGCTGCCAGTGACCCCTGGATGTACTGCTCCATGGCTCTGTTTTCTGGGGCTGACAAGGAGTAGAGCCCCCCCTTTAGGGGGCGACATGTCAGGAAGCAGGTTAATGGCACAGTCGTACAGTTGATGAGGTGGCAAGGAGGTGGCCCGAGTCTTATTGAAGACCTCTCTTAGATCCAGGTATTCCTCAGGAACGCTAGACAGATCTGGGAAATCAGAAAGGGCAGATGGACTGGGAGCAGATGAGAGTGCAGCCTTAAGACAAACAGCATGACAGTGAGAACTCCACTGAAGAACGGTTCCAGTAGACCAGTCTATGTGTGGATTGTGTCTTCTTAACCAAGGATACCCCAGTATGACTGGCTGTTGTGGTAAAAGCGTCAAGGAGGGAGGGGGCGTTCCAGCTGCTACGGTTCTCGACGGTTCTCCCACCCTGGGTTAGACTCACAATCCTCAGGCTGCCTCCCTACCGGGAGTCTCATGATCAAAAACTTTACGGAGCTCCGTAGAGAAAAAAGTAACCGAAGCGCTGACAGGCGAGTTCCTGTCCCATTCGGCCGTTCCCCAGTCCCTGGCTCTTCTGGTGAGCAGAGAGATAATGTAAGCCACCCAGGACCGCTCAGTGGGGAAGGCTGAGTTCAAAGGAGAGGGAACACTGAACCAGGAGCCCCGGAACAGCGCTCCCGAGGGGGCACATGAGCTGATGCCGAGGGACCGGAATGAGGAGCGGCGACGGGTATTTACATTTAGGGCATTTAGCAGACGCTTTTATCCAAAGCGACTTACATTGTTTAATACACACATTGACACACAGACGGCAGAGTCAACCATGCAAGGCGACTGCTAGCGTGGCAGGAGCAATTAGGGTTAAGTGGCTTGCTCAGGGACACATCAACACTCAGCTAGGAGGAGCTGGGGATTGAACTAGCAACCTTTAGGTTACAAGACAACTGCTCTACCTCCTGAGCAAAGCTGACCCCGCAAGTGATCCCGGACCGATTCCATGCTGCTCTCGTGGCGGGCGACCAGTGTCTGCAGACCTTCCGCCATGGTGGTAAGTTGTTGGTCATGGCATTGTAGGATGCTGGCTTATGCCTGCAGTTCGTTCTGGAGAAAATCTGAGTCGGCTGGGTTAATGTTTTGGCCACATTGTACTGTCATGCTCTACTGAAGAGGCTGGCAGATTTGAACTCAAAAGCACGACTCAGAGACAAGCAAAGTATAATGATGTTCAGGTTTACTTTGTCAACCAAATCAACAAGGACGATGCGGGGAACGTAGTTGGGGACAGGCAGGATCAGGAAACCGGGACAGGTGACAGGCGAAGTGCAAGGCGAGTAGTGAAGGGGGCGAGGCAGACAGACTGTGACAATTAGCATACGTTGTTATGGAAGCGATAGACATCCTCAACCTTAGATTCTAGAACCCACTGCCTAAAATGTACTCGGGTACGCGTGGGTAAAATGCAATGTGAATACAGACCAAGGACCAAGTTAAGGTTTGCTCCAATACAGTCACGCGTTTTGGGGGGGATTGCACAATTTACTTAGAGATGTCATCCATTGACAGCTAGCTGCTATGGGCTAGTTCAGAGGTTACACCACTCCTTTTGAGTGTGCACGCCTGTACTGTACACTAGGGCTGAAACGATTAATCGAGTTACTCGATTAACTCGATTACAAAAATTCCTCGAGGCAAAAACTCTGCCTCGAAGCCTCGTCAAATTCATATGACGCGTACTATACGCGCAGGGATCTGATTGTTCAACACGGACCGTTGTTCAGGAAGCACACCACTAGCGCGTGCGCGTCATTCAATCTGAATTTAGTTGGCGCGATGGCAGCGAGCCAAGATCCCCATAAGCGGCAGAAAATGTCTAAAGTTTGGGATCATTATATTCTCAAAAAGGAGGAGAACAAGGTGCAATGTATTTACTGCAAAGTATACCTGGCATACCACAGCAGTACGACGTCAATGATTCAGCATTTGAACAGAAAACATCCACATGCTGCTTCACCAAGCGTCGCTCAAACAAGGTAACGTAGCCTCCATTGATGTTCGCTGATTTTAATCGCATACCGTATTCTTCCGTTTAACCGCACTGTGCGCTTCATAAATTGTTTTTATTGAACCTACGGTACTTAGGAATCATTCTTTTAAGCGCACACCCCTCCCGGTAATTGATACAGTCCGGTTCGGCTTTCGCTTGCTATCCGTTTTTAGTATGACTTGTCAACATTACGTCTTTCTTGTGTTAGGCGCATATGGCTAATTTGCATACGCGCACAGGATTGGCTGGCTCCGCAAGGCAAATAATAGAACATATTTAATTATCTGTCTATCTATCTATCAATCAACGCATCGGTCTAGTGTAGATTTTGTTTTGATGCCAATGAATCTCCGAATGGTGCAAATCCGGGTTATCCAGATAATGTTTTTTGTGCGCTTGTGCGCATGTGCGCAAAAATTATTTATATATATCCGATTAATCGATTAATCGATCGAAAAAATGCTAGATTAATCGATTACAAAAAGAATCGATAGCTGCAGCTCTACTGTACACACATACACATGGTTAATGATTTTGCATGTGATTAGGCTTGCTCTTATGAAACATTGAAACAACATTATTATTATTATTATTATTATTGTTATTACTATTATGTTTGTAGCAATCGTAATGTGCAAGTGGGCAAAAGATGTTTAAAATGCTTTACAACTTTTTGGAGAGGGAACACACATTCTCCAAAACTGACGAGGATATACCACCTCTCTCAAACCGTTTGAACGTTAACTGAGATTTAAGACCAGGAGAAGAGGGAAAGAGAGGGAAATGGTCAAGGAGGTGATAAGAGAGAGACAGGATAGTGAACACACACACACAAAATCAATTAAGTGGAAGCTTCCACTGCTGGATAGTGCTTAAACACTGAAAATAACTGTGTCATTATGGCATAAATAGGCGGGATAATGTATTGAACGTGTTCGCCCTGTCGGGGCTTATTTTCCCGATAATGACTGGCGTTCTGTACATTATCCCTTACGTATCTCATACTGTGAGCAGTTGCTGAGGTTGGCATGGTGCCATGAGACCTCATTTAGGGGCTGGCTGGACTCAGCGTTTCACCGGTGAAAACGGACTGCTGAAGTCGGACAATCGCAGCGAGCTAAGGTGGCACTTTTACGCTCACACACACACACACACACACACACACACAACACACACACACACACACACACACACACACACACACACACACACACACACACGGGATCAAAAGAAACTAGTCGCTCGCTTTCTAGGAATTTGTGTTCATCAATCGAAGGCTTTAGGGGGGACGGGGGGCAGACACAGCCTGACCTGGACTCACATGCTCCCCCCCCACTCTGCATTGGTCTCCTGTCATGTGATCATGTGACTTGGGACCAATGCTCCGACCCCGAAGTAGTAGTAGGCCTAGTTTAAAAAAGGTAGAAGTTAAAACTTGGAATAGTGAAAGGAGGAAGGGGAGAGGAGAGAAGGAGTCGATGTGGTGGAGCGAGGGTTAACCCTAGTGAGGAACGGTTCTGTCCATTTCCAAACCACCGCACACCGCGATGCTGAGGTTCTGCCTTTTGGGGGGGTTGGCAGAGGATGACCTGGTTGTAGGACACACACCCTTCCAGCCGGGTTTTTACTTATTTAGCAAAAGAAGCTTTCTTCTTATTTTTATCTTCGCTTTTTATTGTATTCAGGACGCGCAAAAGTGGAGCGCACAATCATGAATATTACACCTGGTGAGTCCACAGGGAATTGAAATAACTACATAAATACTAAGTCCTCTCATTGAAAACTTGTAAATTATATAAATATGTATTAAAGATGTTCAGCTCGTATTTTAGTTCAATGTTCACTGGCAGTTGTTTTAAACCAAAGTTCTGTGTTTCAGAGCAAGAAATAACCTAATTATAGGAATGTAAGGTGTCCCTGAGCAAGACGCCTCACCCTGACTGTTCCTGACAAGCTTGCTGTGGCCTTCTCACCCATTCATGCACACATTCACCCATCACCCACCGACGGCGGAGTCGCCCCCTCAGGGCGGCAGCCAGCCTCCACACTCAGCTAGGAGGAGCCGGGGATCGAACCAGTGACCTCCAGGTTACCAGTGTACCCTCTCTACCTCCTTCTGACCGCGCTGAAGCCACTCGGCAGCGGAGCCGATTAAAAAGGATAAGGAGGAGAAACAAAAGCCTCCTTATTCATCAGACGAGGACTAATCCTGAGTGTGATCCGATTTAAGTGATCAAACTTCCTCTTAACACAGGAGGACATTAACACCCTCAAGACAAAGTGTTTAGACCAGACATGTGTGTGTGTGTGTGTGTGTGTGTGTGTGTGTGTGTGTGTGTGTGTGTGTGTGTGTGTGTGTGTGTGTGTGTGTGTGTGTGTGTGTGTGTGTGTCTTGTCTGGTTGTGTGTGTGTGTGTATATATATATATATACAATTATATATATATATATATATATATATATATATATATATATATATATATATATATATATATATATATATATATAATTGTATATATATATATATAATTGTATATATATAATTATAAATAATAATTGTTCTGTTATCATTCAACAAAATTAGAATTAATAACAGATTGCTGCATGCCGCACTCACCTCTTTAGTTATTGTGTGAGCCATTATTAATAGTAGCAAAGCAATAATAATAACCAGAGTTATCGAGTGATTAAGAGAGTCTCTCTACATATATATCTGTTATCTGTTGATAACGATTCATTCGTTCAATATCCACATTCATAATCAGCCTCTCCAAAACCGCAATGGAGCGATTTAATTACCAAAGCCTTGACAACACTTCCCCCTAGCGGCCGGCCGGAGACAACCACACGCTTTGACAAGATGAAGTGTCTGAGTGAAAAGCGCTATATCAATTCATTCAATTTGTTTGCATTTCTAAAGAGTCAAAAGCTGACATATACACATACACAGAGAAATGCATATCAAGTATGCCTTCGTCACTCACAAAAAAGTAGGATTCAATCCATTTTCAAGGGTATAAAAGGGGGTTTGTCATGAGTTATGATGCGTTTTTGTCAGGGTGATTGATATTAGAAATAGAGGATTATCTAAACGGTCTTCTAATGCGGTCATCATATAATGTACTTGTTGTTGGCTACTTAGTGTGGTGTTCAGTATAATGGAACATTTTCCTGAAAGGGTTTAAGTACTGCATCAGTACGTAAGTTGGAGTAGTAGCCTGTTTGTGCCTGATCAGTTGTTGCATATGTAATTAACTTGGGTTGCATTGCAAAATGATAGTTTGTAAAATATCAGGCTTGATCTGAATGCTGACTGAAATTGTAAAGTAAAAGGCATCCTTATGTAAATGAAATATGAAAATATTATGAATATCATGGTAGATGTTATTTCTTTACCTTGACATGTTTCGACGGACATACTTCCGTCTCCATCAGAAGGCCCCACAGGTGTATTAGTGTGACGCGTTCTTATCAGCTGATGTTAACGGCGATGTGGTCCACCGGCCAGCTTTCTGACTGGTGGACCACACCTCCTGCTGTCAGTCCGCTGCCCTCCAGGACGGCCCCCCAGGACGGCCCCCCAGGACGGCCCCCCAGGACGGGGGCCCCCCAGGACGGCCCCCCAGGACGGGGGCCCCCCAGGGCGGCCCCCCAGGGCGGCCCTCCAGGAGGGCCCCCCAGGACGGCCCCCCAGGACGGCCCTCCAGGACGGCCCCCCAGGACGGCCCCCCAGGACGGCCCCCCAGGACGGCCCTCCAGGAGGGCCCCCCAGGAGGGCCCTCCAGGAGGGCCCTCCAGGAGGGCCCCCCAGGACGGCCCCCCAGGACGGCCCTCCAGGAGGGCCCCCCAGGACGGCCCTCCAGGACGGCCCCCCAGGACGGCCCTCCAGGACGGCCCTCCAGGAGGGCCCCCCAGGACGGCCCTCCAGGAGGGCCTTCCAGGAGGGCCCCCCAGGACGGCCCCCCAGGAAGGCCCTCCAGGAGGGCCCCCCGGGACGGCCCCAGGTATGGGAGAGCACACATGCTCCCTCAACTCTGTTCATCGTCTTCGGGCTCCGCTTCTTTATTTCCGTCGCCTCCTTTGTCCAACGGCTGTATCGGTTGTTTTCCTGCTTAGTGACTCTGACATTGTCCCAGTCCATGATATGGTTCTCTCTTTTGCAATGGTCTGTTATGGCTGATTTGAGGTTTTCTTCCCTTGTCCTTTATTGCTCTTGTTTGTGTCACTGTCTCTCCCACCGGATCCTAGCTGCCACTAGTTTTCTGTTAGTCTGGTCTGTCTCTGTTGTCATGTTCTGTTTTCATGTACGGGGGCGTGGCCTGCTCGACTCCCCAACCCAGCCACGCTGATCACCCGCACCTGACCATCATCACCAATCACATCCACCTGTATACCTTCCCTCTCTCATCTCTTCTATAGTCTTCCAACCATTCGTCGCCAGATCGTCAACTGCACTTACCTGGTTAAGTTATCCTTTGACCTCTAGCCGTTTCTAGTTATTCTTAATCAAGTCTCCGTTCCTGATCCAGCTGTTTTCCTCCCCAGTCGTCATTATCACGTCCATCATTCGACGCTACTCTTCTGCCGGAATACCAGTTCCTCCGAACCCGGTCAGCGGACTCCAGACTTCCACGAACATTCTCCCTTGTGTAGCAATAAACTGTTTAATTGCTACCAACCTCGTCATTTGGGGTCCATGGCACTGGTCCGATCTCCCATTGGTCCGACCTCCCATTAGTTCGACCTCCCATTGGTCCGACCTCCCATTAGTTCGACCTCCCATTGGTCCGACCTCCCATTGGTCCGACCTCCCATTGGTCCGACCTCCCATTGGTCCGACCTCCCATTAGTTCGAACTCCCATTGTTCCGACAATCGGAGTAATGAGAGTTCGAACTAATGGGACGTCCTCATTAGTTCGAACTGCACTAATGCATCTGTAATCTAAACAGACAGGTCGGATATTTGAGAGCTGCCAACTTGAAATTTAAAAATGTCCTTTCACTGTACAGTCTGTGTTTGAAATAAAACGCACGCACTGACCAGGTTGAGCACGCCACCAGATGCGCATTTCTCCGGCCCCTCAGCTGTGTGTCTGTAGGTAGCTTGTGTGTGTGTAGCCTGTGTGAATGTGTGCATTAATCCCTCTGTTCAGCATCTCTGTTAAGATGAATAACACAAATCTCCCCACAGAGCGCGAGCCTGGCACAGAGGTGCGCGCTCTGGCGCATCTGGCACAATCGGTTAACGGCATCGAGAGGAAACTGGCTCCGCTCCGTCCGTGTGTGTGTGTGTGTGTGTGTGTGTGTGTGTGTGTGTGTGTGTGTGTGTGTGTGTGTGTGTGTGCGTCGTGTGCGGATCGCTCTCTCTCTCTCTCTCTCTCTCTCTCTCTCTCTCTCTCTCTCTCTCTCTCTCTCTCTCCTCTCTCTCTCTCTCTCTCTCTCTCTCTCTCTCTCTCTCTCTCTCTCTCTCTCTCTCTCTCTCTCTCGCTATGACTCTACGACTGTGATATACAATGTTGCCAAAGCATTGGGACAGCAGAGTTAAAACAAACTCTCAGAGAGAGAGAGAGAGAGAGAGAGAGAGAGAGAGAGAGAGAGAGAGAGAGAGAGAGAGAGAGAGAGAGAGAGAGAGAGAGAGAGAGACGCATGCTCGCAATGAAAGCGCTTGTCAGAAAGTAGGGATGACAGGTCGAACTAACGGGACCACCCATTGGTTCGACCTCCTATTGGTCCGACTTGTGGTTGATTTTGTCGGAGTAACGGGAGGTCGAACCAATGGGAGGTCGGACCAATGGGCATTTTGTCGGACTAATGGGAGGTCGGACCAATGGGTGGTCGGACCAATGGGCAGTTCCCGTCATTTGTGCCGTGCGTTGGCGTTCACCCCGTCTTGAGCGTAACAGTTTGCCTCTGAGCTCTCTCCTTTTCACATTCCTTTTTATGTTCTATTTTTCGTGTGGTAAAACTCGTTCCAGTCTCCCCAATGTAGGTTTTATTGTATGATTGACATGGTATTTCATATATGACGTTGCATTTATTGTGTTGGTCAATTTTTTCCTTTGGGTGAACTAGCAGCTGTCGTAGTTTTGTGTGTGGTTTTACCGCGTGTTGATCTGGTGCTTTTTCATGACCCTCTGGATGCGCTAAAAGAAAACTATAAATATGTATAAGGGTAGACACAATGAATGCATTATAACTATATTTCATACTGTAAACGTAAGCACCCACATGCGCACACACACGATGCGCTCATACGCAAGCACGCACACAGACATGCACCGACATCCACAGACACTCTCTCTCCGTCTCTCTCACACACATACACACACACACTGAAGAGAAACTTATTTTAAGGACACGATCTGTCCAGCGAAATTTTTGAATTAATATTAGAGCATGATCACAGGAAAGTACAGCCAGCAAAGTTACCAAGGATACATTCAGTGAGACAACGGGTGAACAAGACTCTTATAGGGAAACGTTTACATTGTGGGTAGGGAATACACAGGGAGTGGGAGTGACCATAGTGGAGAGTTTAGGATTTGCGGGAGAGGCCAATTTATCTGCAATACACCATGGGAGAAGTCGACAAGTCTGCAAGCATGGTTGTTAGAAGGTTAAAGAAATCTACATAACTAGTGGCGCATTTCCACTAGCACGGCTCGACTCGGTACGGCTCGGCTCGGCGCGCTATTTGCGTGTTTCCACTAGCACGCAGTACCTGCAACCAGGTACATTTTGGTATCACCTCAGCCGTGGTTCCAAGCGAGCCGAAGCGTTACTAAAACGTGACGTCAGCCGACTGCCTTCCACTGATTGGCCGATGAGTGTCGTCACTGGAAGCGTCATAACCGCGCGACGACCGCCGAGAATGTAAATAAAAACAAGACGCGAGACAAGACACCACTTTTTACTGCTTTTTGACTTGGAACGAGATGGCTTCTCAGAAAAAATCCACTCCTTGGTCGGTGGAGGAGGTCCAGACGTTCCTGACTCTGGTTGCCGAAGAACGGATTCAGAGGGAGCTCGACGGCACACACGCGTTGTTGTTGTTCTGGTCTTCCGGATTTGTACGTGTGCTCGGGCGCCGTGTAAATGACGTCACAGCGGTTTCGCGCAGCCGTGTTATGACGACCCCGCCCACAGTCGAGGAGGCACCAGTTGTAATGGAAGTACAACCAAACCGAGCCGAGCCGAGCCGTGCTGAGCCGTATCGAGCCGAGCCGTGCTCGTGGAAATGCGCCATAAGAAGTCAGTCGATTGGCCTGGCCTTAGTAACAGACATATGCCGCATTTCCACTAGCACGGCTCGGCTCGGTACGGCTCGGCGCGCTATTTGCGTGTTTCCACTAGCACGCAGTAACTGCAACCGGGTACATTTTCGGTATCACCTCAGTTCACTTAACCAAAAATGTACCCGGTTGCAGGTAGCCTACTGCGTGCTAGTGGAAACACGCAAATAGCGCGCCGAGCCGAGCCGAGCCGTACCGAGCCGAGCCGTGCTAGTGGAAATGCGCCAATAGTGGCTCCAGTGGGAATGCAAATGCGAACTTTCCTAACCTCTCAGAGAGAGAAAGGGATGTATCTTAAGATACAGGGAGAATGTTTCCTTTTAATGTGAATAGTAATTGTATAAACAAGGTTAATATAATTTGTATATGACTGCATATTGTAGTTATGATTGATATTTCCACGACACACACATACGCACTCACGCACATGCACTCACGCACACACACACACGCATACACACACACACACACACACGACTGGGCTATAGGCGTATACCTAGACCTATAGTCCATCTTATTAATAGCCAATCAGAACGACGACACCTGGCGAGATGACTCCTCCCCCTTTTAAAAAACCAACCGCATCTGTTTCTGAAGCGCGTGTGCGCACGCGCGTACCTACAGCAGCCACTGGCTCGTACTTGAGTTAGGACGACCCATCGTCACACACACAAACGCTCCTCTGTCTCCTCACACACACACACACCCTCCGTCTCTCCGAGAGGTGCGCTCGCTCGAGCTCATGTTCCGTGGCCAGTGAAGCTGGAGCGAGCGTCCCGGAACCCCGTACCGCCCCCCTGGCCGGATGTGCTGGCCGAAATGTCGCGACACATCTACATCCGGAACAAGATCGGGGAGGGGATACAGGCGCCTATATTCCAGGTAGGGGCAATCTTAAAATATATATTTTGTGTTTTGATGTTGATATAGGCTAGATATGTATTTTATCGTTAGCAGGGCTTTATATTCATTTTATTTTACTTTAATTTAATTAATAAATTGTTGTAAAACAAATTGTTGAAACAAACGATAGAGGAACGTTAAGTAGTAATACTTAACGTTACTCTACCGTTTGTTTCATTATCGGGTCAAATGCAATTGTCGTCGGTTATATTTATATTACGTTGTTATTTTAATACTTATTGATCATTTATCGTTGTTTCATCGTCAAATAGTCTTCAGTAGACCAGTGTGTTGAAGTTATTATTTTGAAGGAAAAGGAAAGGTGCAAGTTTAAAAGAAACAGATGTATGCAGTGTATATTCTAACAAGTTATTTGGAAAGAAAAATAAAACCCTGAGTTGAATGTGAACATAAAAAGTACATTCTTCATGTTGATGATTTGTTAAGAGCTTCCCTTTGACTAAATTGATTCCCATCCCGTTAGTTTCTCAGTGGGCCTAAATCATTGATCAAGACCTTTTATTGTGTTATAAAAAGTACCAACATAAGATCATATGCCCAAGTATTTAAATAATAACTTAATATAAGCACACAGGCCTGCTGATGACTAATATACTACGAAACAACGATAAAATGATCAATTAGTATAAAAATAATAACTTCTAATGAAAAAATATTAAAAATAAATGTACCGCACGTCAATCTGCTATGAACTCCTCGAGAAAGATTCATAACCATCAGAACTGATCTCATGAGATGCCTTTGACTCCTTACTGAAGGACTTATTATGTGGAAATATTGGACATTGTGTATAATTCCTTACTCGAAATCCCCAAACTGTCTTTTATTTGTGTGTGAAATGTGCGATTTGTTTGTCTGAACTATATATGTATTGTCTGTTTCTACGCTGCCCTCTAGGCCTGGACCCTCTTGAAAAAGATTTTAATCTCAATGAGACTTATAAAGGGTGTTTCCAACCCACTTTTATTTTGAAACATCACTCTCTCGCGTACCCTTATTGTGTGGTGGCTGCTGACCCACTTCCAGTGTCCTCGATATAAATCGGTGCAAGTAGGTTCCTACTCTGTGCACTGACATTGGCAGTGGCCCCTGGGATAGTCCTGAAATAGGGGCTCTTAGACCCAGATAATTAACTCCAATCCCTAGAGGAAACTAGCCATTTATTTCGGGTGGGTTGTGATAAAACTGGAAGTTTTCCACAGTGCTGGTGGAAGTTTTTTCTGTGTCGTTTGTAAAGTGCTATAACATTTACATTCAGGGCGTTTAGCAGATGCTTTTATCCAGACCAGAGTGACATACAATCAGTCCATTTGTCAGGAGAAAGAGAAACAACAATATGTCTCTGTGGGTACAGTAAGGATGTTGATAGAACCAAGTGCAGAGCACTAACCATCACCAGGTTAACCCATTCCCCGTAGACAACACAGATAGCTAGGGTGAGATGCGACATCATGCTAAGTATTGTTTTTTAAGTGCCAGGACGTACAAACATACAATAAGTGTGTACATTTAGTGTGTGCAAGAGGGGGGGTGGTGGGGGTTAGGGAGGGTGAGGCGGTCCCCTTAATGAACGAATTGGCTTTTAACTGAATTAACCGACTGGGATCTGTTGAGTCATCCCCCGTGTTTAAGCCCTTCGTCCTAAAGACAGTCTGAAGATCGGTCATTTCCTTAATGTGCTCCTCTATCGATCTCTGGCTGGCTGTGTGTGTGTGTGTGTGTGTGTGTGTGTGTGTGTGTGTGTGTGTGTGTGTGTGTGTGTGTGTGTGTGTGTGTGTGTGTGTGTGTGTGTGTGTGTGTGTGGTTGTGTGTGTGTGTGTGTTTGTTTGTTTATGCCTGTGTGCATGTGCACGTTTGTGTGTCTGTGTATGTATGTGTGCGTTCATGCCTGCCCACGTGTGTGTGTGTGTGTGTGTGTGTGTGTGTGTGTGTGTGTGCGTGCATTCCTGCGCACGTGTATGTGGGTGTGTTTGTCTGAGTGCATGCCTTTGCGCGTTTGTGTGTGTGTGTTTCTGTAATTGTGTGTGTGTGTGTGTGTGCGTGTGTGTGTGTGTCTGTTTGTGTGGTTGTGTGGGTCTGTGTGTGTGTGTGTGTGTGTGTGTGTGTGTGTGTGTGTGTGTGTGTGTGTGTGTGTGTGTGTGTGTGTGTGTGTGTGTGTGTGTGTGTGTGTGTGCTCCGCCCTCCAGGTCAACCGGGGGACGTACTCCCGACGCAGCCGGCTGAAGCGCTCTGACGGCAGCACCACCTCCACCAGCTTCATCCTCCGTCAGGTACACCACCCGTACACACCTAGAGCCTAACCTCCATCCTAACCTGAACCATCTTAACCTGAACCACCCTAACCTTCCTCCTCCACCAGCTTCATCTTCCGTCAGGTGCACCACCCGCTCACCTCCACCCGCTGGGGCCAGCTGTGATGTTTTAATGTGATGTTTGATTACCACGTTGTATCGACGGTGGTGTTTGGCACTGCTGTGTGCGTCAGTAGCTTTCCTATTGGAAGTGGTAATCCGGCTGAGCCACTAGAGGGCACTAGAGGGCTGCGTCACATAAGTAAGGTATAATGTTTAGAACGCCGGTGTGGGTACCAGATTGACTCGCGTGCCAGATCGATTCGTGGTCCTAGATGCGTCACTAATGACGCACTTCCTGTAAACGCTGTCTTTTAAATGCGCATGCGCATTTCATTCATTCCCATGTTATTCCAAAGTATTAACGATCTCCTTTTGTTTTCTAATCTATGAATAATAATGAAATGCACAAAGATTGATCAGATAGTATTTGTGGCTCTTGATTGATGGCTAACTTGAGCTAATAAACGTTAGAAGGGGGGGGACGGGGGTTTTATCAATATAGGATTCGTTTTGTAGGGAATAATTTCTTTAACATAATTTGTGAAAACAAAAATATATGCGTAACCGAGCGTTTTATTATTGCCTATACTTGGGTTATATATAAAAGAAGAATCGGTTAACTCCATTCACTGAACGGGGCGATCCACTTTATTGCCAGCGCTCCCAACACAGAGTCAAAACAGCGACCCACACGCAGACACTTCCGTTCTTCTCCTTTAGAATAAGAGTCCCTAACAGGAACTGGGTTACATATGCATTCATCAGTGCTTTTAGACGTGTTTCCAATGGCTTTGTTTTTGCGAAAGAACGGTCTGCGTTCAATGACATCAAAACCAAAACGGATTTATTCTTCTTTTTATGTCCCTGATTGAGCCCCTTTTATAAACAATCCTTCCAGGTTTTGTCCGTTGGCTTGTGTCGATACCCCAAGTGTCGATACGTCATCTGTAAGCACAGGACTCCGAAGCCGATCTGGCAGCCGAGTCAATCTGGTGCTCACACATCGGGAAAAGCCCCGACAGGGCGAACTGTGTCTCTTGTTGGCTTGCAGTTAGCATTAGCCTAGCCTAGCGTTAGCCTCTCAGTCACTGAGTGACCATAATAACCCGAAAGAAAAAAGACAAAAAAAATACACGCACACACACACACACACACACACACACACACACACACACACACACACACACACACACACACACACACACACACACACACACACGCACACACACACACAGGTGCCTGGTCATTATATTTTTGATAATGGCCAGCAAAGTTGTATACATTATCCCGCTTATTAAACGGCTACTTGCCAAAACGAAAAAATAACTTCACATGGTGTGTCTTTTTACAATTTATTTGTTACCAGCATTCGTAGTTTTGATCAGCAGAGAAATAGTCCGCCAAAGACGTTGACGTCGCTTGGCAACCGAAGGATGTTGGGGTTGAAAAGTTACCGGACTCCTTGAGGAGTGATACCAGAGACGTCATTATGGGCAAAAAGTCCTTTGTTTTCCATGACGGCGGTCAATTATACTGAGCAATGGTGAATTATCAAATATAATTCACTGCCGGTTGTTTTGAAGAGCCCATGCAATGGAACGGAGCGTTTCACGGCATTGAGAAGACCCGTGTAATAATCAAAAGTAATGATTGATTAATAATTGATAATTAACTTGAATTATTCAAGTTAATTATGAATTATAAACCCATCTTTATTTGAGATATGATAACATTTAATATAAACAATATTTAATATAATCAGTGTTGAAATGGGGAAGGTCTCATTGTTGAGCTAAACCACAACCTGTTCATACGTTGGCTTTGCTGGTTTTCCAAGGTTTGTCCTTGGAACCACCCACACACACCTCGATCCTGAGTCTCTTGTTGGCTTGCAGTTAGCATTAGCCTAGCCTAGCGTTAGCCTCTCAGTCACTGAGTGACCATAATAACCCGAAAAAAACGACAAAAAAAAATACACACACACGCACACGCACACACGCACACACACACACACACGCACACACACACACACACACACACACACACGCTCCTCTATAAACATGAATGGATGTGCCGGGCTTGTGGGGGGAGGTGGAGTCTGTTGTGATTGGTCGATCATAGACTTCAGGAACGCCATGAGTCACACGCTCAAAATACGCTAATAAATAAATAAACCGATGAACGAGTCAATTCACTGCAGTGGTGTTCAAAACATGTGCACCCCTGGATTGGGCGAACGGATGAATTGTTTATTCACCTATTTTTGAAATTTTGGTATTATATGTATATATATATTTTTTATTTATAGATACATGTTTTATAATTAAATTAAATAATAAATCTTTCACTGAGCAGACATAATAATAATTCATATGCTTGTTCAGATCTAACATTTTTCTCTTGCCACACACACACACACACACACACACACACACACACACACACACACACACACACACACACACACACACACACACACACACACACACACACACACACACACACACACACACACACACACACACACACACACACACACACACACACACATCAGAGAAACAGATGGTGTGTTGAGACTGAGGTAACAGAGAGAGCGAGACACGTGTGTGTGTGTGTGTGTGTGTGTGTGTGTGTGTGTGTGTGTGTGTGTGTGTGTGTGTGTGTGTGTGTGTGTGTGTGTGTGTGTGTGTGTGTGTGTGCGTGCGTGCGTGTGTGTGCACGGGAGTGTGGAAGGTGCAGTGGTTGTGCTGTTGCTGCTGCCCCAAGTGTGCTCCCCTGCCCCCTCTCCCCCTACCTCACTCCCCTCCCCCCTCCTCCCTCCCTCATCCTCCCTCCTCCTTCCCTCCCCCGTCCCTCCCCCCTATACCACACACCTCCCTTCCCCCACACCTCCTCTCTCGCTCGCCCGATCGGGGGGAGCAGTGACGACGCTGCCTCCCTCTCAGCCAATCGGCCGCGTGCACAAGGGCTCCGTCACCGAGGCTGTGAGGCTGAGAGGAAGGATGCTCTAGCGCTTTGCAGAGTCTCGTCTCCCTCAGCATCAGGACCGCTGTGTGTTCAACACACACACAGACACACACAGATCTGGATCTATAGACTTATAGATCGACGTTGACCGGGAGATAGATCTATACCGAGCGAACCGCCGACGACATGACGACAGACTGGGCCACGACGGCAGAGGAGACGATACGAGGCCATCCCATAATGTGAGGCGGGCATCCCTGTGACAACGGTAACCGGGAGACGGAGAGAAGAGGAGGAGGATACAAGCGCACGCCACCGTTCGTCAGGGAGAGGAGAGAGGAGAGAGGAGAGAGGACCGCGTTCTTCCTCTTCTGTTGTTTTCCTCCTTCATCGCCGTGGAAACAGTCTGTGTGCTGTGGAGGCACCGGGGGCGAGAGACGCGAGAGAGAGAGGGAGACGCAACGAGAGGGGGATCATAACCTCCCCCCTCCCTCCCCACCCCCACAGCCATCCACCTATCCCCCCCTCTCCCCCTCCCACTGGGTGCCCCCCCCATCCCGCACCCCCTCTCCTCCATCACCTCCTCCCCCCTCCTCCTCCTGCTCTGAGGACCTCTCTCCTCCTCTCCTCTCTCCTCCTCTCCTCTCTCCTCTCCTCTCTCCTCGCGGCCGTGTGGCCAGCCGCAGCCCTCCTCCATGTACGATAATCTCTACCTGCATGGATTTGACGACTCTGAGGCGGTGAGTTCCTCTTCCTCCTCTTCCTCCTCTTCATCTTCCTCCTCCTCCTCTTTGAATGATGCTATTTTTCCCCCTTTTCCAAACACACACATGCAAGCGTTGTGTGTGTGTGTGTGTGTCTCTATGTGTTTGTGTGTGTGATTGGGTTTGTCTGCGTTAAACGCCAGTGATGGCCGCCGCCGCCGCGGTGTGTGTGTGTGTGTGTGTGTGTGTGTGTGTGTGTGTGTGTGTGTGTGTGTGTGTGTGTGTGTGTGTGTGTGTGTGTGTGTGTGTGGGTGTGTGTGGGGGTGTGTGTGAGTGTGTGGTGTGTGTGTGTGTGTGTGTGTGTGTGTGTGTGTTGTGTGTGTGTGTGTGTGTGTGTGTGTGTGTGTGTGTGTGTGTGTGTGTGTGTGTGTGTGTGTGTGTGTGTGTGTGTGTGTGTGTGTGTGTGTGTGTGTGTGTGTGTGTGTGTGTGTGTGTGTGTGTGTGTGTGTGTGTGTGTGTGTGGTGGGCGGGGGGAGGGGTGTGTGCTGTTGAGTGGTGTGTGTGTGTTCCTGGGTGATTCACACGCGTATGGACATAGCATGGAGGGGGGTTAGCTATCATTGTAGCATCGTCGCTGTAGCGTGACGCTAGGCTAGGCTTGGCCTGTGTGTGTGTGTGTGGAGAAGGGGGGTGGGGGGTGCACACATTAGCAACATGGTGACACGCTCACTATAGTGTGTGTGTGTGTGCGTGTGTCTGTGTGTGTGTGTGTGTGTGTGTGTTTGGTGTTTGAGTGATGTATATTAGCCTATCATACAACATGTCCTCTAGATTCAGCTGCAGACATTTCTTGCCCCTCCCCCGCCCCAACCACACACACACACACACCTCAACACCACCACACACACACACACACCACGCAGGGGTTTTTGCTAGTGGTCGCCGCTAGTGGTAAAGCTAGCATGGTCTCTGATTGGTTGCTTCTCCCCCCCTCCCTCCCCCCTTGGTTTGGGGGTGGGGGGGTCTGTGTCGTCATGGCATCGTGATGTACTCCTGATCAGAAGCCGGTCGCTTCATGAGTCACGTGTTGAGAGACGAGGAGGCGAGGGGTGGATCAGAACTCTGTCTGTCTGTCTGTCTGTCTGTCTGTCTGTCTGTCTGTCTGTCTGTCTGTCTGTCTGTCTGTCTGTCTGTCTGTCTGTCTGTCTGTCTGTCTGTCTGTCTGTCTGTCTGTCTGTCTGTCTGTCTCTCTCTCTCTCTAAGTCTAGCTCGATGCCTCTCTAAGGGTAGTTAGCTTAGCTTCTCGGTGCTCAAAGAGGGGGGAGGCTAATATGCTTAGCGATGATGACTAGCGCTCAGGTTAACTGAATGAGCTCCTTTTAATTCCATTATCGTTAGAGAGACACAGAAGTCTGCCAAATGAGAGAGAGAGAGAGAGAGAGAGAGAGAGAGAGAGAGAGAGAGAGAGAGAGAGAGAGAGAGAGAGAGAGAGAGAGAGAGAGAGAGAGAGAGAGAGAGAGAGAGAGAGAGAGAGAGAGAGAGAGAGAGAGAGGAGAGAGAGAGAGAGAGAGAGAGAGAGAGAGAGAGAGAGAGAGAGAGAGAGAGAGAGAGAGAGAGAGGGGAGAGAGAGAGAGAGAGAGAGAGAGAGAGGGAGAGAGAGAGAGAGAGAGAGAGAGAGAGAGAGAGAGAGAGAGAGAGAGAGAGAAGAGAGAGAGAGAGAGAGAGAGAGAGAGAGAGAGAGAGAGAGAGAGAGAGAGAGAGAGAGAGAGAGAGAGAGAGAGAGAGAGAGAGGCGGGGACCTAAGAATAGTTTTCCTCTTAGGTTGGCCATCCTACTCTGACCGGCCCCTCGTCCCCGGTCGCTTTGGGCTATCCCTGCTGTACGGGTCCCCCTCCTCACCACACTGAACCCCATCGTCCAGGGCGACAGCAGCTCAGGAGGTAGAGCGGGTTGGCAAATTACAACACCGTAGGTGTTTGGATTAGTGTATGAAGGGGTGAATGTTAGGCAGTGTTGTAAAGCGCTTTGAGTGGTTGCTGGTTTGAACAGTGGGGTTTACGTGCAGATGGTTAGCCAAGTTATAATCAGTGTTATGAGTGACACCTGTAGTTAAGGCACTAAATGGACTGTGTTGGGTTAACCTAGTGATGGTCAGCGCTTGCTTCTATGAACATCCTCACTGTACCCAGAGATATATTGTTGTTTCTCTTTCTTCTGACAAATGGACTAATTGTAAGTCCCTCTGGATAAAAGCATCTGATAAGCACTCTGAATGTAAACGTGAATGCTCCCCAAACTCCAAACATTACCGAGTTGTGACCGGCCTTGGGGGGTAAGGAGTGTCTTCTGTTCGACCACTTCTATTCAAGCACATTAGCTGGAGACTCTGTGTTTGTGGATGTCTGGGTGTGGATATGTGCATCTGTGTGTGTTTGTGGATGTCTGGTTCTTGTATGTATGTGTTTGGATGTCTGTATCTGTGTGCGTTGGTCGATGTCAGTGTGTTGATAACTTTATCTGTGTTTGTTTGTGGACGTCTGGCTGTGTGTGGATGTCTGTGTTTGTGTGTGGTTGTGTGTATCTGTGATCGTGGACATCGTGGATGTCTGGGTGTGTGGATGGATGTATGGATGTGCAATGGTGGATCTCTGGTTGCAAGTATCTGTGATCCTTGGTGTGTGTCTGTCCCCCCCTCAGGGCTCAGCTGACTCCTGCACTAGCAGACCATCGGACTCTGATCATTGGTGGATGCCTGGCTGTGTGTGTCTGTATCTGTGATCATTGGGGATTGTCTATCTGTGAACATTGCTGTGTGTCTGTCCATATCTGTAATCGTTGGTGCCTGTCTCACCACAGGTCTCAGTTTATTCCTACACTAGCAGACCATCAGAATCTGTAATCGATGGTGATGTCTGTATCTGTGATCGTTGGTGTGTGTATGATCTGCAGTGTTGGGAACATTACTTTAAAAAAGTAATTAGTTATAGTTACTCACTACTTGTTCCAAAAAGTAACTGAGTTAGTAATTGAATTACTCTATAATAAAAGTAACTAGTTACCAGGGAAAGTAACTAATTGCAGTACTGTAAAAATAAAGAAATTTGCTATATGTGAAAGAATTTGGATTTTTCTGAGCAGTTTTCACTTGGCCTTAATGTGTTAATTGGTTGAACTGCCCATTCAAGGCCCTGATATGCTTCCAACTGAGGCCCCACGCAGTCCTTCCGTCCACACTAAAACAGAGAATTCCGACACTGAAAACGATGCTTTTCGAAAACGATCGCTGAGGTGGATAAATGTGAAAACGCTGGGTTCGCATTGTAGTGTGGGCAGGGTAGACGGAGGCTTTCAGAAACGATGACGTTCGGTTGCCATGACACTGCCACAAGCTTGCTCTCGAGACCGAGACGCTCATCAAAAAAATGGCAGATGAAATGCAAATGATGACCTCTCTGTACAATTTACTAATTTATCTCCAGATACAACTCGACATATTAGCTCAAACATATTCGTTGCTCCAACGCCGGAGGCGAGCGCTGTACTTGATGTTCTTAAGTGATGGTAAAAAACACGAAAGACGACAGTTCAAACCGTTTTACCATTTTATTTTAGGGGGGGGCAGAAAGTTTGTAAACCAAACCCCTGTAGGGGGGTCTGGGACCCTCCTCCCCCCGAAGATTTTTTTGTGTTTTATATATTACATATATCTGACAAAATAATAAAGACAAAATAGAGCATTTCCTTACAAAGACGAATGGAGCCGGGGAACTAAGTTTTTACTTAATTTATTTGCCTTGTAGAATTCAGCAAGATTAAAAGTGCAAATACATCAATAATAATTGGGAATTATACACAAGTTAACATTCTCTCTCTGTCTCTATCTGTATGTGTGTTTGTGAGAGAGCGAGAGAATGTGATTCTAAAAGGGGTGAGTGTGTTACGGACAATCTATTGTGTTGGTAACTTCACTCATAAATCTATCTACAGTTAAGTATGCATTTAGACAAATTTGATAAAATATACAATATAATATGTGCAAACATTTTATGTGTGGTTGTTCAAGTTGTTATTCAACTGAAGGCATGATGCCACCATAGGTTTTCAGAGAACTATATACAATATTCACACTGAAGGCATGATGCCACCATAGGTTTGCAGAGAACTATATACAATATACACACTGAAGGCATGATGCCACCATTGGTTTGCAGAGAACTATATACAATATACACACTGAAGCCATGATGCCACCATTGGTTTGCAGAGAACTATATACAATATACACACTGCAGCCATGATGCCACCATTGGTTTGCAGAGAACTATATACAATATACACACTGAAGCCATGATGCCACCATTGGTTTGCAGAGAACTATATACATATGATTTTCTCAGACAGATGGTGCATATCTGTCACACCAGTCAATATCCAAACAGTGCTGTCTTTCGTCAGGGTGGAAGAGTAGGCAGTGGTAGCAGAAGACTGCGTTAGCTTCTTCACAACCTGCTAGCCAGCTTTTTTTCTCGTACCAATTTGTTGAAAATCCTCGGGTGTAGGACTTTCCCCCCTTTGTAGAAATTTGTTTAATCATTAATTTTGGTCTAGGAGGTCCTGATTGTTTTAATGCCAATTTTTCTGAATTGGATCGTCGACTAAAAGGAACTTCTTTGAGAGACGAAACGGAATTGCGCACATTTGCAGCCATGTTGAAATCAGCAAGTGACTTGATCAAAGATATCCCTTCTCGTTCTTTTGCTCAGTTTCGTATGACGCAAGCACGTTAGGGCGAGTCCCAAAATCTCCATTGAAAATGCCATTGAAGGCTCAATTTCCGAAAAATAAGTTTTAACATGAGAGTCAACGAAGAAGGCTTGGGCGATTTCCACGTCGATGAATTCGCCCATAGAGGCGGGACCATTTGAAACGCGATTTGAATCTGATGATTCTGATTGGACAATGACAGATAATATGTCTAGAACACTGAAAATTACTTTTGCCGTGATAGAATTTTTTAGAAAAAATAATCTTCTTTCTCCCAGTTGGTAGTGCGTTGCCCAAATCGCCCCTATACACCATCCGCCCCTGGGACGGAGATCGTTTTCATTGCGGATGTGCGTTTTTACATTTACCCGGGTTAGTGTGGATGGAACCTGGATTTCAATTTGCTTGGTTGCAAAGGCTGTGGAACATCTGTCGAATACTACAGAAAATGCCAGCTTTTCCTCGAATTGCTTCGGACTCACCATCGAATCGGTTTGGTGCGTTTTCGTGTGTGTGGGGCGCGCGTGTCCTTGCTTGTGTGTAAAAACACTGGCTCCGATAGGCTACCTATATCGATCTGTAATCGTTGGTGTGGGTCAGATCTGTGATCGTTGGTGTGGGTCCGATCTGGGATCGTGGGTGTGTGTCTGTTCCCAGGGCTCAGCTGATTCCTACACTAGCAGACCATCAGACTCTGTGAACGTTGGTGCGGGTCTGATCTGTGATCGTTGGTGCGGGTCTGATCTGTGATCGTTGGTGTGGGTGTGTCCCCAGGGCTCAGCTGATTCCTACACTAGCAGACCATCAGACTCTGATGTCTCCTTGGAGGAGGAGCGGGACCTGCAGGCCCAGGTCCAGGGCCAGAGCCCCGGCCCGGGGCCTGGCCAGAGCCCGGGGCCGGGTCAGGGGGGAGGTCAGAGCCCAGGACCGGCCCCGACCCGCCAGGAGAGAGAGCAGCAGGCTGCCCTACAGCTGGAGCGAGCTAAAGTAAGACCCTCCTGGAGCCTAAGGTGATCCTAAGGTACCTCCTGGATCTTAAGGGATCTCCCTGGACTCTATGGTGACCCTGAAGGACTTTAAGGGAATCGAAGGGAATCGATGGGACTTTAAGAGACCTTGCTGGAACTTAAGGGATCCTTAGGTACTCTTAGGTGACCCTAATGGACCCTAAGGAACTCTAAGGGAGTCTAAGGGACTTTAAGGGACCCTGGTATACAAAGGATTGAAACCCTATGAGCTAGGGTTAGCTAGGAGCTATGGTTAAGCTAGCAGCTAGGGTTGATTTGATTAATTGAATTGTATCAAAAAGCCTCACGGAGCTAGGGGTTCACCAGGGTTAGGGTTTGGGGTTCACCAGGGTTAAGGATAGGGTTAGGGTTAAGGGTTCACCAGGGTTAGGGTTAAGCGTTCACCAGGGTTAGGGTTAGGGGTTCATCAGGGTTAGGGGTTCACCAGGGTTAGGGTTAGGGGTTCACCAGGGTTAGGGTTAAGGGTTCACCAGTGTTAGGGTTAGGGGTTCACCAGGGTTAGGGTTAGGGTTCACCAGGGTTAGGGGTTCACTGTGAGCCAGCGTTATCCCTCTATTCCCCTCTAACTCCCCCCCCCCCCCCCCCCCCCCCCCCTCACAGGGTAAAGCCGTGGCCTTCGCGGTCCGGACCAACGTCAGCTATTGCGGCGCCCTGGACGAGGACGTCCCTGTACCCGCCACCGCCATCTCCTTCGACGCCAAGGACTTCCTGCACATCAAGGAGGCGAGTTCCTGCTCATGTCTTTCTACTAAGCATCGTGTAGCTTTGTGGCATAATGCTAACCAATTAATTCATTTAAGATTAAAATGTGTTTGATTTAATCAAACACATTTCTGCAGTTTTACACATCCTCTCCCTCTCTCCCCCCTCTTTCTTCTCTCTCTCCTCCCCCCTCTCTCTCTTTCCCCTCTCTCCCTCCTCTCTGTCCCCTCTCCCCCCTCTCTCTCTCTCCCTCCCCTCTCCCTCTCCATCCCCTCTCTTGCTTTTTGTCTCTCTCCATCCCCTCTCTCCCCTCTCTCTCCCCCGCTCCGTCCTCTCTCTCCCCCCATTGTCCCTCTCTCTCCCCTCTTTCTCCCCTCTTTACTCTCTCTCCCTCCTCTCCATCCCCTCCTCTCTTCCTCTCTCCCCTGTCTCCCCCTCACTCCCCCCCCTCTCTCTCCCTTCTCTCTATTTGCCCCTCCCTCTCCCTCCCCTCTCTCTTACTGCTCACTCCCCCTCTTGGTCCCCTCTCTCTCCCCCCTCTCTCCTCTTGCTCCGCTAGCCACCGCTAACTTCTTTGTGCTACGTTTCGTGTTTCCAGAAGTTCAACAACGACTGGTGGATCGGCCGGCTGGTGAAGGAGGGCTGTGAGGTGGGCTTCATCCCCAGCCCACTGAAGCTGGAGAACATCCGCCTGCAGCAGGAGCAGAAGAGAGGCCGCATCCAAGGGTAAGGCTTGGCCCGCGGCACATGCTAACGCTAACCCAAACGCTAGCACTGAGGCCTAACCTTCATAGGAACGCTCCAACTCAAATACTATTGCTAACACTAATGCTATTACTAAGGTATTGCTAGTGCCAAGGCTAACTTCATAGGAAAGCTCCAACTCCAATGCTATTGCAAACACTAATGCTAGTGCTACCATTAAGGCTAAAATTCATAGGAAAGCTCCAACTCTAATGCTATTGCTAACACTAATGCTCATGCTAGCAATAAGGCTAACCAACATAGGAAAGCTCAAACTAATGCTATTGTTAGCACTAATAGGGAGCATGTCTATGTTCCCCGGGTCCTATGTTCCCCTCTTTGTATGAGACTGGGGAACATAGGACCCTTTTTTAAAAAAGGGTCCTATGTTCCCCGCTTTTCCCAAAAAGGGTCCTATGTTCCCCGATATGTATGTGACCGGGGAATATAGGACCCTTTTTCAAAAAAAGGGTCCTATGGTCCCCGCAACAATGGGGAACATAGGACCCTTTTTCCAAAAAGGGTCCTATGCTCCCCGCAATCTATCAATCTTTAAAAATATTTAAACTTTGACGTGACATTTGTGTGATGACAGCCAATCAGCGTTCAACAGCGTGGCCGCTGAGTGACATGTGTAACGTAACAGCCAATCAGCGTTCAACCGGCCAACTCAGTGCAATGCAGTCCGGGGTGAACTGCAGCATGGAGGAGAAAGTGATTGTTGCTGTTTGCAACTCCCGGAGCTCTATATATAATAGTATATAATATAATATAATTGTATAATAATATCACGGCCAAAAGCTCTGTGCGCCTCTGGATGGCCGTAGCGCAGGGAGCTCTCGTAGAGATTGGGCTTCTCTGGGTTTGTTTACCGGTGTCGGGTTCTCCGACGTCTCTCCCTCTTCCACAAAAGGTAAAGACATGCAATGGTGGTTATCTCGACCGGAATTTGGCAGTAATGGTGGAAAAAGTGACAGACCGGGGAACATAGGGTCCTATGTTACCCGGTCACATACATATCTGGGAACATAGGACCCTTTTGGAGAAAAGCGGGGATCATAGGAACCTTTTGGAGAAAAGCGGGGATCATAGGACCCTTTTTCAAAAAAAGGGTCCTATGTTCCCCAGTCTCATACAAAGAGGGGAACATAGGACCCGGGGAACATAGACACGCTCCTAATCCTAGCACTAATGCTAACCTTCGTATGTGAACTTAAACTCTAATTCTCTTGCTGACACTGACGCAAATGCTAGTAAAAGGGTAACCTTCATAGGAAAGCTCCAACGTAAATATTATTGCAATCATTAATGCTAATGCTAGTGCTAAGGCTAACCCTTGTAGGAACACAGATGCTATGGATAACCCTAATGCTAATGCCAGCACTAAAGGCCTGATCCCACCAGACGCGTTACGGCCGCGTTACGGCTGCGGCACGTCTTGGCCGCGGTCACCGCAGCAGATAGCTTCCACTCTAATCAATGAGACCATTTCCACTGGGCGCGCTGCGGAACGTCTCAGCAGCGTCCCAGGAGCGGCTCGCCATGCCGCAGCGCTTTCATTCCGTAGAATTCTATTTTTGACGCAAGCCGTTGCTGAACCGCGTCAATTTCAACAGAGCAGATCGAGCCGGGCAGGAAGTGAAAAAGTAAAAGCCACAGAGTATCCGGTCAATTTTCAAAATAAAACACAATACTCATGTAGCGTAACACAACTTCACATCTTCATTATTACGTCATGACCGGGGACCCCAGGTCAGCAGTCAATCAATCAAAGGGTCTCCAGAGTGCCGGCAACATGAACGACGAGAGACTCATTGTCGAAGTTCAGCAACATGAAGTCATTTATGTACCAAATCATCCTTTTTATAAGGGCAATGGCTGGAAGGACAAAGCGTGGCATTTAATTGCAGTAGTTTTGGGAGTGGGAAGTGAGTACATTAGGTTTAGGATTATCGCGTGATCTCGTGATCTCGCGTGAATACGGCTGGCTCGGAAGGCAGCGCTGCGCTGCCGTAACGCGCCCGGTGGAAATGCACGCAGGGCAGAAGTCGCAGCCGTTCCACAGGCCAGCCGTGCCGCAGCCCGAACACGTCCTGTGGGGGCCCGGTGTAAGACTGACATTGATAGGAAAACACCAACGCTAATGCTATTGCTAACACTATGGGTAATCCTAGCACTAAGGCTAACCTTCGTATGAACACTACAACTCTAATTCTATTGCTGATACTGACGCTAATGCTAGCACTACGGCTAACCTTCATAGGTAAGCTCCAACGCAAATGTTATTGCTAACAAGGATGCTAATGCTAGGCATTTTTGACAACACTCTTTCCGATCTAAAACCTTATGTAATGTTGCCCCTGATGCCTTAACTTTAAATAACATCAGGGTCTGCCGTGTCCGGGTAATGAGCAAACCTGTCAGCCTAGCTAGGTGCCTTCAGCGCTAGGAGTTGTAACCGCTAATTGAGAGTCATGTAGAAATAGTGGCCTTAATTGAGAGTGGCTTGAGTAGGTTGGCTCTGAGCGAGAGAGAAAGGGCTTGTGGTCGAACAAGAGAGCTAGCAGGATTCGTCTGAACCAACTGAGATCCCTTAATTTGCATCCACAATAAAAAGAACATAAATCACATCGGACAGATTGGTGCTTGCCCTATTG
>OLKM01001083.1:150247-175101 GCA_900291075.1 Melanogrammus aeglefinus
ATGTAAACATTGGCATATATTTTTCCAGGGGTGGTTGAATTAAGTCCCGAACAATAATATGATATGATTATTATCGGGATTATTTAGATTGATAAAAAACAGTAAATCTCTCTTCTGACCAACGCAGAAGTCTTAAAACTAGCCTAAATCTTCACCCATATATATTTATTGCTAATATACATTGATATTTATATCTTCATTCCCACCTCCACCGTCACACCCTGTGTTGGGGCCTCATGGCTCCCTGTGCTGTCGTTGTGCCTCTGTGTGTGTGATGTGTGATGTGGTCGTTGTGGTGGGGGGGGTACCACACTGGGCTTACTGCTGACTCCTCTCTTTATTCTCCCTCCATCTCCTCCTCTCCACTCCTCTTTCTCCTGCGGTCCTTACACCTCTTCTCCCCCCCCTCCCTCTGCCTCCCCCTCCCTCTCTCTCTCTCTCCTCCCCTCCCTCTGCCTTTCCACTCTCCACCCCCAGATGGAGCACCTACCCCCCTATGACGTGGTTCCCTCCATGAGGCCGGTGGTTCTAGTCGGACCGTCACTCAAGGGCTACGAGGTGAGCACCCTTCACCTGTCAATCCCCCATCACCAGTTACCCAGTGACCCTAAGGGATACAGTGCCCCGAAACAGTATCTCTTAAGGGTAATCTGGTCCTCTACTGTGGCTGTCTGTCTCTCTCTCTCTCTCTCTCTCTCTCTCTCTCTCTCTCTCTCTCTCTCTCTCTCTCTCTCTCTCTCTCTCTCTCTCTCTCTCTCTCTCTCTCTCTCTCTCTCTCTCTCTCTCTCCCTCTGTCTCTCTCTCTCTGTGTGTGTTTTTGGGTGTGCACATTTGTGTGTGCGACTGTTTGTGTGCGAACGTGCACGTGTGTGTGTGTGTTTGCATGTGCATCTGTACATGTACATGTGTGTGCGCATGTCTGAGTATGTGTGTGTATGCGCGTGCACGTGTGTGTGTGCGAGTCTGCATGTGTTTTTTACGTGCATGTGTCTGCGTGTGCTTATGTGTGCACACACACAATTGCTGCGTTCATTAACACACCAAACCCCGCTCTGTCCTGGGGGGTTCTGGCAAATAACCCCCTCACGAGTGAAGTCACTACCTGCTAAAGACCTCTCTACCGTAATGGACCCACACTGTGTGTGTGTGTGTATAGGTGTGTGTGTGCGTGTGTGTGTGTGTGTGTGTGTGCGTGTGTCTGTGTCTGTGTCTGTGTCTGTCTGTCTGTCTGTCTGTCTGTCTGTCTGTCTGTCTGTCTGTCTGTCTGTGTGTCTGTGTGTGTGTGTGTGTGTGTGTGTGTGTGTGTGTGTGTGTGTGTGTGTGTGTGTGTGTGTGTGTGTGTGTGTGTGTCTAAATATGTGTGAATATTGTCAGTATTGTGTGTTCTCATCTCATTTGTGGGGATAGATTTTATCCTTGTCTTTGAGGGAGTGTTGAGGGTCTCTCTCCTCCCTCCCCCCTCATCCCCTGTTGTCTCCCTCTCTCTCCCCCGTCCCTCCCCTCCCCTCCCTCCCTTCTCCTCCCCGGTTGCCTCACCTCTCTCTTATTTCCTTCCCTCTCACCTCCCACCCTCCCGCCGCCTCTAACCCTCCCTCCCTCCCCTCTCCTGCCCCTGCTTGTCTCCCCCCCTCCCTCTCTTCTCTCTCGGGTGCGCGACATGATGCAGAAAGGCTCTGTTTGACTTCCTAAAGCGCACCGCTTCGCGACGCACGGCAGGTAGGGAACAAACCCCCCCTCACCGCCCTCACCCTCCCCCCCTCACGCCCTCCCCCTACTACTCTCACCACCCCCTCACCCCCTCCCCTCACTCTCACACCCTCCTCACCCCTTCACATCCCTCACCCTCACTACTCTCAATCCACTCCTCCCCACCCTGCCTCCCATAACTCTCACCCCCCACACACCCCTCTCACTCTCACACCCCCTCCTCCCCTTTCCCCCCTCACACCCTCACACCCTCACCCCCTTCCCCCTATAACTCTCACCCCCTCTCCCCCTACCCTTAAAAACTCTCACCCCCCTCAAAACCCCTCCCGTCAACTCTCACCACCATCCATCACCTTCAACCCCTCAACTCCTCACTTCTCAACCACCCTCGCAGCAACTCCCCCCTCCTCTACTCTCACCCCGCTCCCCCCCTCAACCTCCGAACCTCACTCCAACCCTCCACCACTCACCTACCCTCAACCTCCCTCCTCCTCACTCTCACCACCCTCAACCTCCCTCCACTCTCAACTACACCCCTCAAAACCCTCCTCCTCCTCCTCCCTCCACCCCCTCCCTCTCCTACCTGCAACTCTCACGCCCCCTCCCCTCCCCTCTCCTCCTCACTCTGCACTTAAATCCCTCACCCTCCTCACCATCACTCTCCTTACTCTGACCCCTCCCCCTAACTCTCACTCTTCTCACTCTCACCCCCTCCCCTCACCTCCTCAGCCCTCCCCCGTCACTCTCACCCTCCCCTCCCTCCTCACTCCCGTGACCCCTTCCCCTGAACACCCTCACCCTCCTCACTCTCACCCCCTCACCGTCATGGCCTAGGGTTACCTGTCAATGAGGAGGACGGAGGAGTGATACGATTTCACCTTAAGGCCTTGCGGCCGTCACAGTGTGTGTGTGTGTGTGTGTGTGTGTGTGTGTGTGTGTGTGTGTGTGTGTGTGTGTGTGTGTGTGTGTGTGCGTGTATGAATGGGTGAATGTGTGTTTGTGGATTCCCTCGCTCTCTCTCTGACTCCGCCCCCTCCCCCTCTCCCTGCTCTCTGTGGTCCAATCAGGATCTCTATCACCCGGGTAACAGCAGACATCTCGCTGGCCAAGCGCTCGGTGCTCAACAACCCCAGCAAGAGGGCCATCATCGAGAGGTCCAACACGCGCTCCAGCCTGGGTGAGGGGGTGAGGGGGTGAGGGGGTGAGGGCCATCATCGAGAGGTCCAACACGCGCTCCAGCCTGGGTGAGGGGGTGAGGGGGTGAGGGCCATCATCGAGAGGTCCAACACGCGCTCCAGCCTGGGTGAGGGGGTGAGGGGGTGAGGGGGTGAGGGGGTGAGGGCCATCATCGAGAGGTCCAACACGCGCTCCAGCCTGGGTGAGGGGGTGAGGGGGTGAGGGGGTGAGGGCCATCATCGAGAGGTCCAACACGCGCTCCAGCCTGGGTGAGGGGGTGAGGGGGTGAGGGCCATCATCGAGAGGTCCAACACGCGCTCAAGCTCAGCCTGGGTGAGGGGGTGAGGGGGCTGTAAGGGCTGAGGGGCCATCATCGAGAGGTCCAACACGCGATCCAGCTCGGGTGAGGGGGTGAGGGGGTGACGGGCCATCATCGAAGGATGCATTCCAACACGCAGCTTCCTGACATGGCTTGGGCTAGAAGGGGTGAGGGGGTGAGGGGGCTGTAGGGCTAATTCCGTGAGAGGTCAACCGAACTTGGCGCGCAGCCCTGGGTCGAGGGGCTGAGGCGGGTGGCGGGGCTGAGATGGCCATCGATCAGAGGAGGGTCCAACACGCGCATGCGCGAGCGCTGCGGTGTAGGGGGTGAGGGGGTGACCCAAGAGGAGGAGTGAGGGCCGAGTCATTCGAGAGGTCCAACACGCGCGAACAAAAGCCTGGGTGAGGGTGAAGGGGTTGAAGGGGGTGAGGCCATCACATCGAGAGGATCCAACACGCGCTCCAGCTGGGGGAGGGTGTGAGAGGGGGTGAGGCCACATCATCGAGAGGTCCAACACGCGCTCCAGCCTGGTGAGGGTGGTGGAGGCGGATGAGGGCCATCATCGAGAGAGGTCCACACGCCGCTCAGCCTGGTGAGGGGGTGAGAGGGTAGGGGTGAGGGCCATCATCGAGAGGTCCAACACGCGCTCCAGCCTGGGTGAGGGGTGAGGGGTGAGGGGGTGAGGGCCATCATCGAGAGGTCCAACACGCACGCGCTCCAGCCTGGGTGAAGGGGGGTGAGGGGGTGAGGGCCATCATCGAGAGTTCCAACACCGCGCTCCAGCCTGGGTGAGGGGGTGAGGGGGTGAAGGGGGTGAGGGCCATCATCGAGAGGTCCAACACGCGCTCCAGCCTGGGTGAGGGGGTGAGGGGGTGAGGGGGTGAGGGCCATCATCGAGAGGTCCAACACGCGCTCCAGCCTGGGTGAGGGGTGGCTGGGTGAATGGGTGAGGGCCATCATCGAGAGGTCCAACATGCGCTCCAGCCTGGGTGAGGGGGTGAGGGGGATACTTGGTGAATGGGTGAGGGACATCATCGAGAGGTCCAACACGCGCTCCAGCCTGGGAGGGGGGGTGAATGGGTGAGGGCCATCATCGACAGGTCCAACACGCACTCCAGCCTGGGAGGGGGGGTGAATGGGTGAGGGCCATCATCGACAGGTCCAACACGCACTCCAGCCTTGTTGAGGGAGTGAATGGGTGAATGGGTGTGGGCCATCATCCAGAGGTCCAACACTTGCTCCCGCCTGGGTGAGGGGGTGAATGGGTGAATGGGTGTGGGCCATCATCCAGAGGTCCAACATGCGTTCCCGCCTTGGTGAGGGGGTGAATGGGTGAATGGGTGAATGGGTGAAGGCCATCATCCAGAGGTCCAACACGCGCTCCTGCCTGGGTGAGGGGATGAATGGGTGAATGGGTGAGACTAGAGGTGTACAGTGTAAACGGCATAGAAAGTACACCGGTGTGAATTTGTGTCCGTGTAAACGCGGCTACTCACACGGACACTTCTGATCCGCTTCAATTTCTAATCGGAATAGATCTAATCCTATCATGCAATCCGAATGTACTGTATATAAGGCATTTAAAAAAGTGGTAAGCATACGTTCCAATGTCTCTCGCGCACAACCCTTATGTTGGTCTGGTTTTATATGATAATGTAAAGGATAATGTTGTACAGAACGCCGGTCATTATCGGGAAAATAAACCCTGACACGAAGCGGAGTCTAGTGCTTCGCCCTTAAGGGTATTATTTTCGATAATGACCGGCAACGTTCTATACATTATCCCGCTTATTAAACGGCTCCTTGCCAAAATGAAATAATATCTTCACACGTTGTGTCTTTTTGCAATTAACATTTGTAGTGTTGATCAGCAGAGAAATAGTCGACCAAAGACGCTGACGTCGCCTAGTAACCGGACACGCTGGGGTTGATAAGTTACTGGACTACTTGAAGAGGTGAATCAGGCAAAAAAATCCACTTTCCTTGACAGCGGTCAAGGTCGGTGTACATAAAAGTACAGACAAACCAATTGCGAACTACTGCACCTGCTGATGCCATCTCTCTAAGTTGAAAAGTACCCGCACCCAGCCCAAACCAATCATAATAATAAGTGTATACATGTTGATTATAGAGGACTACACCAACTCTTCTGTTCCGCAAGGAATTCTATTCCGATCAGAGGATTGTATTCCAATTGAGGCGTATATATGATCATTTTATATTCCGATAGAGCTGAACCTCTAACCGGTTTGGGTTCAGAAGTGTACATGTAAACGCGGCTACTGTTGTATGTAACGCGTTGCAAAGTAAGCCATAAGTAAATACAGTTACACAACTACTATTTATTTAAAAAGTAAAGTTACGCGTAACAACTGAACATATGGTAACTAAACGTAGTTCCTTTATCAATTCGGCGCAACGTTACTTTTCCCAGGGAAAGATTTGACAGCGATACAGCCTTCTCATGCAGTATGCTATTGTGCACGCACGCAGGCACGCAGCAAGTGCACCTGCGGAAGCGATGCATCTCAGACATCGCTTCCGCATGCATTTTCCAAAGCCAGTCCTTACAACAAAAAAAGCCAGCAGAGGAACGAGATAACAAACGCCTTCACTGTTAACCTGTGTAAGGACATGGTTCCCTTTCAAAATGTCGGTGTGAGGTCCGCGAACAAGTAGAGGAAGAAATCCATACTATTTAACATTATTGTTTTTCAGAGATGGAAGTAATTTAAGAAAGGATTTTGCATTTTTTCTATGCAGTTTTGCTGCCTAACTAGTATTTTACCCCTCCAGAAGCATTTATATCGAAATTAGCAGATATAATGAACATACGGTGATATAATACCGTTACCGTCTATGCCCCAAATCATACCGTGATATCCATTTTATGACATACCGTACCGCCCTAGGTAAGACCCACAGAGAGACCTCAGCAGGGGGCCACTGTGGGTGGGTGAATGTGTGAGAAGGTGAGAGACCAGCCCCCCAGAGATGCCACACCCAAAGGATGGCCCACTGAAGTGTGTGTGTGTGTGTGTGTGAATGAATGATTGTGTGTGAATATGACTGTTTGTATGAGTGGGGTGAATTTGTGTATGACTGAGTGAATGTTTGTGTGTATGTATGTATGTCTGTTTGTTTGGGATCTCGCTTCAACTACCAACAGAAGTGACGTCACCCAACATTGCTAATACAATTTTGAATGTATGCACTTAAAAAAACATTGTATCATAACCCCTCATTTTCCCTCCCCCCCCTCACCCCTCCCTCCCCAGCCGAGGTGCAGAGTGAAATCGAGCGTATCTTCGAGCTGGCGCGCTCGCTGCAGCTGGTGGTGTTGGACGCGGACACCATCAACCACCCCGCCCAGCTCCTGAAGACCTCGCTTGCTCCAATCATCGTCCACGTCAAGGTGTCCTCGCCCAAGGTCAGCCAATCAGGAGCCCAATTAAGATTTAATTAACCTTGATTCAATTAACTCTGTGGTTAAGGAGTGCGCGGTTCAAATTCTTCAGTCTGTGTTTGTCGGTGTGTGAGTCTCTGTGTGTGTGTGTGCCTGTGTTACTCTGTGTGTGCGAGTCACTGTGTGAGTCTGTGTGTGTGAGTCTCTGTGCGTGTGTGTGTTAGTCTCTGTGTGTGTGTGAGTCTCTGTGTGCGTCTCTGTGTGTGTGTGTGTGTGTGTGTGTGTGTGTGTGTCTGTGTGTGTGTGTGTGTGTGTGTGTGTGTGTGTGTGTGTGTGTGTGTGTGTGTGTGTGTGTGTGTGTGTGTGTGTGTGTGTGAGTCTGTGTCTCTTTGTGACCCTCATAGCCAGTAAGGAATAATGGACCGGTATGTTGGACTCCTCCTCTTTTTAGATGTCCTTCTAAAACTGGATGACATCTAAAAGAGATTCAACCTGAATCTTGTTTCTCCTCGCTCTCCTAATCAGTTTAGTAAACGATGAGGTGTCATCGCTTTCCTCCCGTTACTGATCTGGAAACAGGTAGTGAACTTTTTTTTTGGAAGTAGCACGTTGGTGATGCGTCCCTCACTCAGAAAACCTCTGACACTCTTAGCTCCGCCCCTCTCTTAACCACACCCCTCTCTTAACCACAACTCTCTCTTAACCACACCACTCTCTTAATCTCGCCCCTATCATATCCCTGGCACCTCTCTTAACCACGCCCCTCTCTTTACCCCGTCCCCTCTCTTAACCACACCTCCCTCTTAACGTGTCCCTCGCTCAGAAAACCGACCAATGAGTGAAGAGAGTTTCCCTAAGCACCAATGCATTAGTCGGCTAGTACGAACACCTTAAAAACCCTTAATCGCACTCATAAACCCTTAAAATGTCAGTAAATGTTGGCTGAAGACGTTTCCCGCCTCACTTGTAAAACCAAAACCTCAATGACTCTGAGAGCACGAGGCCAGAGAGACAAGCCCCCTTTAACTCTGGCCGATCACCGATTGGCTCCCAGGAGCGTCCCTCACAGCACAAACAGACGACAGGTGAGCCACACCTGGTGGTTGTTGGATGGTCATCCACTGCGAGTTGCATGCTTGCCATGTCTCTGGTTTTTCTGCGTTGCATCGGCACACTTTGATACACTGAGGTACAGGCACTGGGAGAACTGGGTGCACTGGGACGCTTTATGCTGTTTATACTGCTCTGTTTGTCCTTACTCTAGCATCTCGTTTGGATCTCCTCAGCACTACTTTGTGTTTCTATTGTGGTGGAATTTCAGGATTAATAGTGTTAACTGTCTGTCTGTCTGTCTGTCTGTCTGTCTGTCTGTCTGTCTGTCTGTCTGTCTGTCTGTCTGTCTGTCTGTCTGTCTGTCTGTCTGTCTGACTTCATCTCTGTTTGACAAACTTGATGTGCCAATCACGAGTGGGTTAAGGGTGAGGCGTAAGGGTTGAGGAGGGGTAGACAATCTGGATCGATATCATGTGAACGTCATGTGTCGGTTGTCCGTCTGTCCTGACTGTGTGTCCGTGTTGTGTCCGTCTGTCCTGATGGTCTGTCTGTGTTGTCCGTCTGTCCTGACGGTCTGTCTGTGTTGTCCGTGTGTCTTGACGGTGTGTCTGTCTGTCCTGACGGTCTGTCTGTGTTGTCCTTCTGTCCTGACGGTCTGTCTGTGTTGTCTGTGTGTCCTGATGGTGTGTCCGTCTGTCCTGACGGTCTGTCTATGTTGTCCGTCTGTCCTGACGGTCTGTCTGTGTTGTCCGTCTGTCCTGACGGTGTTCTGTGTTGTCCGTGTGTCTTGACGGTGTGTCCGTCTGTCCTGATGGTCTGTGTGTGTTGTCCGTGTCTCCTGACGGTCTGTCTGTGTTGTCCGTCTGTCCTGACGGTCTGTCTGTGTTGTCCGTCTGTCCTGACGATCTGTCTGTGTTGTCCGTGTGTCCTGACGGTGTGTCCGTCTGTCCTGACGGTGTTCTGTGTTGTCCATGTGTCCCTCCAGGTGCTGCAGCGACTGGTGAAGTCTCGGGGGAAGTCTCAGAGCAAACACCTCAACGTGCAGCTGGTGGCAGCAGACAAGCTGGCCCAGTGTCCGCCGGTCGGTCCGCCCCTCTCTTAACCACGCCCCTATACTGACTCCGCCCCTCTCTTAACCACGCCCATGCATTGACTCCGCCTATTCTTGACCACGCCCCTATATTGACTCCGCCCCCTCTCTTAACCCATGCCCCCTCTTAGCCCCACCCCCTCTCTCTTAACCCCGCCCCTTTCTTAACTTTGCCCATATCGTAAACCCGCCCCTTTCTTGACTCTACCCCTCTATTAACCCCGCCCCCTATCTAAACCCCACCCCTCTCTAAACCCCGCCCCTACAGGAGATGTTTGACGTCATCCTTGACGAGAACCAGCTGGAGGACGCCTGGAGGGCGTGTCTCCTCTTTTAACCCCGCCCTCTCTCTAAACCCCGCCCCCTCTCTCTAAACCCCGCCCCTACAGGAGATGTTTGACATCATCCTGGACGAGAACCAGCTGGAGGATGCCTGTGAGCACCTGGCTGAGTACCTGGAGGCGTACTGGAAGGCCACGCACACCTCGCTGGCCACACCCCTCAACCCCTTGCTGGGGCGTACCCTGGGGCCCGCCGCACTCACACCGTACCCCACCTCCATCTCCGGCCTGCAGGTGAGCCTGTGTGTGTCTGTGATTCTGTGTGTGTTTGATTCTGTGTCTTTGTGTGAGTGTGTGTGTTTGTATGTGTGTGCATGTAATTCTGTGTGTGTGTGTGTGAGTCTGTTGGTCTGTGTGAGTGTGTGTCAGTGTATGTAATTCTCTGTGAGTATGTGTGTGTCTGTGTGTTTAAGGGCTAGGCTCAGGGTAGGCTGTCATCAACACACACACTCACACACAGACACTCACACATAGACACACGAGACACATACTACACACACACATACAGACATCGCACACACACACACACACAGATATCACACCCAGACACACAGACACACAAACATCACAGACTCACACACACACTACACAAACACACACAGACATCACACACATACGCACAGAATCACACACAGACACACAGACACACACACTACACAAACACACACAGACATCACACACATACGCACAGAATCACACACAGACACACAGAAGCACACACACACATTACACTAACACACACACAGAAACACACACAGACACAGAAACACACACATACACACACAGAATCACACTGTGTAGACACAATTTAACACCATCATCGTCATGACACACACACTAATAAAGTTGTCCCTCATTGACCCAGCAGAGCCAACGCAATCGTCAAGGCAACCACACCGGCGGGGGAGGAGGCGGCGGCAACGGTGGCGGGGGGGGCGGCGACAACTCCACCCCAAACGAGCGGCGCAATCTGATGACGTCGGACGAGAACTACCACAACGAGCGTGCGCACAAGGGCCGCAACCGCATCTCCTCGGGCTCCCAGCAGGACCAGTACCAGCAGGACCAGTACCACCACCAGGACCCCTACCAGGACTCCTACAAGCCCCACCGCAACCGCACCTCTCCAGGGGGTTACAGCCAGGACTCCCGCCACCGCCTCTGATCTGGGCAGTCGACGCCCGTTACTGGCTCCGCCTCTCCTTCACCTTAACGAGCTTAACGAGCTGAACGACCCCCGGACCCCCCTTCTGCTGGGACGTTCACACACGCACACACACACACACACACACACACACACACACACACACACACACACACCACACACGCGCGCTGGACTAAACTCTAATGGGTGCGGCCACGCCCCCGTTGCTGGCTCCGCCCCATCGCCTGCTCGTTAGTGCTTAACGAGCAGGCTTAATAAGCTTCACCACGATCTCCATCACATCCCCCCCGGATGATCCCCCTTCTGTTTGGATGCACACACACACAATGGGACGCACACACACACACACACACACACACACACACACACACACACTGGACTTAAACTCTGAGGAGAGCGGCCATGGCCCCTTCCGTGAGCTCCGCAACCCTCCCCTCCAAGGCTAACGAGAGCTCCCTCCCCTTTCCGTAACTAAAACACACAGACACCAAAACACACTTTTGTTTCTATGACGACCTTCACCCTCTCACCGCTCGTCTGGGACCCCCCACCCTCCCTTGGTCGTCAGCTCGGCCGCACGCCGCCTAACGCATTAGTGAGACTGAAGTGGGCGGAGCCTCTCCCAAGAACCCGAGGAGACGGCAGCACCGCCAGGAGTTGGAACGCAGCCCAGTTTGACTCAATAGAAAAGAGTCTTGATACTAAATGGACCACTCCCCGTCCTGGCCATGCCCCTCTCCCCCGATGACATCGGCGGGGGGGTTGTGATCGCTTGATTATGCCTGGCTCGTGTTTGGTATTTTTTACATGCGGGGTTGCATTCCGGGTTGCATTCTGTGTCGACGGTCACCTCGGCAATGGGTGGCTTTTTTCCTGTGTAGCGTAGCTTTTGAACTGCATCGGCAGCAGCCAATCAGATGGCCCCAACCCCCCTATCCTCACCCCCCCTGTACCCACCTTCGCCACGGAGACGACCCTAGTTAGCACTTATCGAGTGAAATAGAAGGCAATAGTAAGCGACGAGGGTGAGCAGAGTTTGGGCGAAACACAACGTTTTTGGGCCGGTACTTTTATTGTGTGATTCGTGTTCAGACTGACGTAGAGTCCAAGACCCCCCCCCCCCAGACCCCCTGAGCCGGCCCCGGCCTGTCATGCTAACCCTTTAGCCGCCGCGATTAAGTGAGCTAGACCCCCGTAACCGTGCGTTCACACCAAACGCGACGGGGCGACAAGATCCCATACAAAGTGAACGTAGAGACGCGTATCGGGCGAAATTTTCGCGAGAGAAAACTGGCGACAAATGTTGATTTGTCGCGCCACACTTTCGCCGTCTTCTCGCGAGCGCGTTCACGTGGATTTGTGGCGCGACAGATTCGCTCGAGTTCAAATTTTTCAAACTTTGACGCGAAATTTCGCGTGATGACACGTGATTACAGCCAATCAGCGTTCACTTCATTGAGTGACGTAGCGTTCACTTCCCGCTCAAGCTAAAGACATGCAATGCTTGTCTTTAAGAACTTGTCTTTAAATGCTTTTGTCTTTAAAAAGGTAAAGACATGCAATGTCGGACATGGTTGTGAAATGGAGGACCTGGAGTCAAGTTGTGGCGCTCTCTCTGTCGTCCAACGTTGTCTCCAGCTGGTTTCTCCGTAGACTTAATGCTAATTAAGGACTGTGGGGCGCAACTCCTCACTATCCTACTCCGGTCGTTTCAGTCATTATAGCCTTATCCGCCCTTTGTTCGTTTCCCTTGTGAGGATCGGAAGAGACGCGAGCAACATCTTTGGTTTATTGTTTGAAGTAGCCTTCTCCTAGATGGGTTGCCTTTCAAGGCTGGGTGCCATCTACCCACTATTTACCCATAGCTGGGGACGGTATCTCGCAGACGCAGAGCACTCATAGCATACAGCACCTGGTTTTCCTAGGCGGTCTCCCATCCAAGTAACTAACCAGGCCCGACCCTGCTTAGCTTCCGAGATCCAAGACTAACAGGCCCGACCCTGCTTAGCTTCCGAGATCAAGACGAGAACGGGCGTACCGGTGGCGCGACAGATTGGACAAAACTTGCACAGCGACAGATTATGATGTGTGGCGCGACAAAACTTCGGCGACAACGCGAACGGGCGACAAATTTCGCGTTTGGTGTGAACGCACGGTAAGAGATACAAGCAGAGAGAGAGCGGTTGTGTTTTGCATTAACAAAACAAAGAAAAGAAAAAATGAAAAGTTTAAAAAAAAGACAAAGAGAGTCTAGCGAGCGCGTAAACGCTGAGGCTAGGTGAGCTAGCGCGCTAGCTAGCCCGCAACCTGCTAGCAGCTGTAGCCGCTTCCTTTAGCGATGCGATCGGCCTCGTGCGATTGGTCCATGTGACGCGGTGGTCGTGTCCCTGGCTGGGTTAACGGCCTCGTCTTTAGGGGTTGTCGTTTGCATCATGCGTCACTCTGTGTAGCCGGCATGTGTTCCTGATGACAGAGCATGCTTCCTTCCGCTGGTGAAACCGGAAAATACTCAACCCACAATGTGTTGGGTTTTGTTTTTGGATGATATAAGGGAAACCCTGTTTACTCCAGGGAGGGAAAAGAAAAGAATGAATAAATATTTTTTTCGTTTTTTGAGGCGAGAATTTAATGGCAGGTGAATTGTCCGTCCCTGGACCCCCTAGTAGAGAGAGTCTATTTGTATTGTTTAATTTAAGTGATTCTGTTTTGGAATATGAAACACGCAGTGATTGATTGATTGATTGCCTTGCGAGGCTAAACTCACTTTCCAAAATGATGACTTAATTATTAATAATTCATATTAGGAAATTCTGAAATTATTTTTTGTCAGATGACTCTGAGGCTACTATTTTGTATTTATTACTCCCATCCCCTCCCCGTTAGATACAGTTAGACACGTTTTTTCTTTGAATAGTGTCGATATCCGAAGAAATGTCTCATCTGGCATCATTTTGTTTCATATTTTACAACAATCCCAGACTTTTGTGTACAAAAAACACCGTCAGGATATTCTCAACACAGACTGCATCTCCAGGTGACCATTAACCTTATTTCTTTGTTAAAATAAACTTCGGAAAGATAAAAAAAAAGAAATCGACAACCATACAAAAATAGAAGCTAACCTAGAAGATTAAAAGAAGACTTAGAAGGTTTAATAGATGCATATTCGTCAGGGGATTATTTTTATATCAGAAACCCATTGTACATAACGTCATGTTGGAGAGACGCTGTTTGCTGTATAGTTGTAGCCTCGAATGTGATCTCATGAAGTCTCTCGAGGGAGACAGAAGTCTTTCTCAAGAGGAGGGGGGGGGGCAGGTCCAGTATACTTAACTTCAGTAATGTGCAATACGAAAAGGCATGCTGTTTTAAAAATGAGGAATTTCATGTACTGTACTATGCAACCGCAGAAACCGTGTACATCGCTTCGTGCTGCGCTGAATTGATCCTGCGCTTTTCTTTTGGTCCCCGAAAAATCGTCATTGACGCTCCTGGTGGGAAATGTGTTTTTTCTCTCACTCTGTTTTCCTCTCCCTCTCCCTCTCCCTCTCCCTCTCCCTCTCCCTCTCTCTCTCTCTCTCTCGTTTTCCTGTGTCTTTCTCTCTCTCTCTCTCTCTCTCTCTCTCTCTCTCTCTCTCTCTCTCTCTCTCTCTCTCTCTCTCTCTCTCTCTCTCTCTCTCTCTCTCTCTCTCTCTCTCTCTGTCTCTCTCTCTCTCTGTCTCTCTCTCTCTCTGTCTCTGTCTGTCTGTCTGTCTGTCTGTCTGTCTGTCTGTCTGTCTGTCTGTCTGTCTGTCTGTCTGTCTGTCTGTCTGTCTGTCTCTCTCTCTCTCTCTCTCTCTCTTTTTTTTCCTGTGTCTCTCTCTCTCTCTCTATCATTTTTTGAAATTTATGAAAGATGAATCTTAAAGGCTGATGATGCGGTATTGCATGCAAAATATACCATTCTGATTTATGTAAGAAAATGAAGATATGACGAGGGCTGTGAAAAGGGGGCGTGGCAGGGGCAAGGGGTGGGGCCACGTGGAAGGCGAAACTAGAAGTGACCTAAAAAGTTTCTCTCTTTTCTTTTTCAAAATAAAATTGTCGTTCTGAAAGACGTGTTTTCAAGTGTTGTTTTTTTGTCGTGACTTCATGTCGTTAAGAGGCACCGTCCGATTGGCTGTCGGCTTAAACAATGAAAATTATTAACAATAATAAAAATAAAATAATTATATTTCTTATAATAAAACGTACAAGTTCTTCATCGTCCTAAATGTATGGGGTTAGAGTTCTCGTTTGAAACTCTGCCTCTTCCTGTGTTTTAGTGACATCACAAGTGGGCGTGTCCACCGAGACGTTCCCTGGATAGATCAAGGCTCGTTCACTGTCCTGCTGATAACGAGACGGCTCGCCAGTGATGACGCTCAGGCTTAAGCGGGTTCGCGACAGCGATCGTTCATGTGCACTGCGTTGGGAATCTAAAAGTTCTTCACAGCAGGTGTTTTTAAACGATAAAAAGCAGTCAGAACTAAACAGAACTTCATAGGATCAGTTTCAAGTTTGCATGCCTTTATTTCCTTGATGCCCATCACCTACTATCCTTTTGCCTTTATTTATGAAGAACATACAGTATTGCCACTATAGGGAAGGCAACACTTGCCCTTATATAGAGCTGGTTTACCAGTACACATAGTATAAAACTGAGCAATGAAATGCTAACAGACGTTCAATAGTAAAGAATGTGATGTGATGGTGTTCATGATATTCATGCGCGTCACTAGTAAACCATACGTCACTAACCGAGCAACTCTGTTAACAATTTGAGTTGAATCCGAGTTGCTGAACGGAAGTAGAATCATTACAGCGTCATGAGTTGGCGTTCCCGCCAGTGGCGAAGCTAGACCTTTTTTCGGTGGGCTCAAGTCCACCCAAAACTTGCCTTAGCCCACCCTATCATATTGTCCTCAAATCTAATATTCTACCTCTTTTTTTTATACAAGCAATGAAAGAATGGATGCTGTACATTAATGAACAGGCTCAAATGGGCTGGTGAAATGGAGCACAACCTTCCTGCAAGAATCTCTAACCTCTGATTGGTGGGTGGGCGTCTGCTGTTTGACAAAACAAAAAAAGGCAGCACGAGCCCACTTAACATAGTTTCTGCTGTTTTGTCTGTCAAAAAGGCTTGCTAGTCTTTATCAGAAAATCCACGATTTCCAGCTGTGTTATAACCTGACCAGCTAATAATAATAATAATAATCATCATTTTAAAACCTAAACATAATCTGATGAGTCAGATGACTATTAAATGACAGTTGACCTCAAGGCGATTCTATCTATGCCTCCTCATGAATTGCTTCATGTTTTAGTTGGCAGAGGCTTATAATGCTGCGTAGCATGATAAGCATGATAAGGTGCAAGGAGCAGAAAAAGTTGACATGGGTGCTAATCTTCAGTTGAAAAAAAACGCTGGCATTATTTAATCAGCTGAGGGCATGTTCATCACCATAACAACGTGAGCTAATCAGCAAGTATAACATGTTGGGTGCTTGGTATTAAACATAATAAGGGTCAGAGGTTTTACAAGAATTTTGATCGTACAAAGTCATGACAGAGGGACTCGGTGGGCCCTATTTTAACGGTCTGAAACGCAAGTGGGAAAGCGCAAAGCGCAAGTAGCTTTGTGGGCGGTTCTACGGCGCTATCGCTATTTTACAGGCGGATAAATGACACTTTCGCCGCGGCGCAAGTGTCAAAAGGGTTGGTCTGAAGCAGCCTAATTACCCGTAGGTGTGGTTTGGGCGTAACGTGCAATGAACCAATCAGAGCGTTTTCTCGCATCCCCTTTAAGAACGATCGGCGCATGTTCCATGGCGGATTGCTATTATGATGGCGGGTTTGCCAGGCGCACGCAATGAAAGGTTCACCACAGAAGATACCGATGTGCTTGTCAGAGCAGTCAAAGAACGCGACTTGGCTTTATATGGGGATGGGAGAAACCCATCCAAAATTGCTTCCGTGAAAGCGGCTTGGGAGGAAATCGCCGTAATTGTTTCAGCAGCTGGACAAAATTATATATTATATATTATTAATTTATATATTATTATTATTATATTAAATTATATACAAAATTAATTATGTATGGTTTGCAAAAATGGGAACTGCTGTCCGTGTAGATGAGAGAAGCAAAGTGTATGCGCGAGGTGCACAAGCAATCCGTATGCATCGCATGCGCATGTATGCATGCGCCCTTAAAATAGCATCTGAACAACGCGCCACTGACTTTAAACCAGGTATTTCCTGGTCAGTAGCGCAATGGTTTTCAGAAACGTCAAAATACCGTTTGCGCCAGAACACGCCTCCTCCTTCCGCCGAACCGCCCCTTGGGGCGCAAGATCATTCCCTAATTTACCGGCGAGTGGCGCTGGTGGCAAAAGAACGCTCTGCGCCAGTTGTAAACTAGCAACGACACATGCGCCAGTGACTAAGTCACTTGCGCCGGATGCAAGATAGGGCCCGGTGTCTTTATTCATGCTTGAAAGATGAACATATATTATTTTTTTGAAAGGGAATAAGCTGACAAGTGACCAATGTTTACTGTTTAAAAATATTTTTAATTAAATGCAAACCCCAGTGAATCATATGCTCTTGTTTCTCTGTTTTGAGATTCACAAAGACTTAGCAGTCTTGTTTAAATGTCACAAATTGAGTTAATAAACTGAACTTGGAAATTGTTTTAAGTTGTTGCAGATGTTATCTCCCCTAATTATATTAATCTAAATAAATAAATATTAGCAGGTTCTCAATAGTAGGCTATTTCAATTCAGGGAGGGTGCGAAAAAAGGTCTGTCTCCCAGGGTGGGAATGACAGAAAATAATTGACAGCCACTGGTCTAGAACATGTTGTACTGTTGATTAGCTCACGTTGTTATGGCAATGAAAACGCCCACAGCTGATAAAATAATGCCAGCCGTTTTGTGAACTGAAAACTAGCAGCCTTTTTTTTTAATAAAAAAAGTTGTATAAAAATGTATGGGTCCCTGAAAGTGAGACATAGTAGTTTATTGCTCCGGAAATAGTGGTATGTTTCTCATAGTATTAATCTAGTACATGTTCTACCAATGTGTTTCAGTAACTGTGTAAATAAAAAAAAGAGGGAAATATGGTCATTTTTGAGTGAAACTTGCACAAAGGAAATTTGTTATTACAGTTCACATCCAATGATTATTCCTTCATCCAAACAGTCTTTTTTCCTTTCACCACTTTAGAGGTTCAGAACTGCATTATTTAGCTGACACTGCCAGCTTTTGGCTTAGACATACAACAGCATAGTAACTAATAAAATAAAGGTTTTGGAATAAAAAAATCTTGGAAAGCACTTTATATACTTCATATACCCCTGTGGCTTCCTCGGGTTGAGCCCCCCCAAAAGTCAGAACCTAGAATCGCCCCTGGTTCACGCAAACTTCCCGACATCGCGAAAATGTTTTCCCCATAATTTCCAGTAATGTGAACGCACCAAGAGCAAAGTTTGCTACGGTCCACTGGAAAGGCTGCTAGACCGATCTATCCAGTGCACATAGGTGGACAAGCCCACTTGTGATCTCACTTCAAATTCCCTTAAAATTAATTAATTTATATTTCTAAATTCTTCATCAACACAATTCTAGTGTGTCTGTAGTGTGTTCGTACAATTCCCAGACTTGTACGGTTAGTTATCTGTTTTTTGTCTAGATACTAAAATAAAAATCCAGGTACAGCATCTGGACACACCTGTACACACTTGTAAACACCTGTCACATCAGCAGGTAACCTAGCAACCATATCAGCCAATAGCAGCAGAGAAAAGCAACGTGGGTTCGGCTAAAATGGCGTTTACCGAGACGACAGAATACACGGTCCAACAGGCTTCCATCAGAGAGGCACGGCCGTAGAGGGGAACACAGGTGAGGCTAACGACCGGAGCTAGGCGTGATTTTTTAATTTTTAGCTAAAGCTAACGAGCTAACGAGCTACAGCTAGCCAGCGCTCCTCTGAAGAAGCCTCACCAAAGTGCCGATTCATACCTCTGGATCCGGGCGAAAGGGTCCCTATCCGTATTTACCGTAGGATGTGAATGGGCCTTAAGTCGCCATTAAGGCCTGATTCTTCTCCCCATTCAGTTGATGACCGTTGGATCAATGCGCCTCTCCGGTTGGCGACCCACCACTGAACACCTGTTGGGCTGCGTTCCAAATCGCATACTTTCCTTTTTTTATTACTGTGACGGCCCTCTGGCCTTCATTTGTCCTAATGCCTTAATTTGTCCTAATGCCTTCATTTGTCCAAATTCCTTCATTTGTCCAAATTCCTTCATTTTTCCTAATGCCTTCATTTGTCCAAATTCCTTCATTTGTCCAAATTCCTTCATTTTTCCTAATGCCTAATGCCTTCATTTGTCCTAATGCCTTCATTTGTCCTAATGCCTAATGACTTCATTTGTCCTAATGCCTTCATTTGTCCTCATGCCTTCATTTGTCCTAATGCCTTCATTTGTCCTAATGCCTTCATTTTTCCTAATGCCTTCATTTGACCTAATGCCTTCATTTGACCTAATGCCTTCATTTGTCCAAATTCCTTCATTTTTCCTAATGCCTAATGCCTTCATTTGTCCTAATGCCTTCATTTGTCCTAATGCCTAATGCCTTCATTTGTCCTAATGCCTTCATTTGTCCTAATGCCTTCATTTGTCCTAAGGCCTTCATATGTCCTAATGCCCAATGCCTTCATTTTCCCTAATGCCTTCATTTGTCCTAATGCCTTCATTTGTCCTCATCCCTTCATTTGTCCTAAAGCCTTCATTTGTCCTAATGCCTTCATTTGTCCTAATGCCTTCATTTGTCCGAATGCTTTTGTTTTTCCTTATGCATTAATTTGTCCTAATGCCCAATGCCTTCACTTGTCCTAATGCCTTCATTTTTCCTAATGCCTAATGCCTTCATTTGTCCTAAATGCCTTCATTTGTCCTAATGCCTAATTCCTTCATTTGTCCTAATGCCTTCATTTGTCCTAATGCCTTCATTTGTCCTAATGCCTTCATTTGTCCTAATGCCTAATGCCTTCATTTGTCCTAATGCCTTCATTTGTCCTAATGCCTTCATTTGTCCTAATGCCTAATGCCTTCATTTGTCCTAATGCCTTCATTTGCCCTAATGCTTTTGTTTTTCCTAATGCATTCATTTGTCCTAATGCCTTCATTTGTCCTAATGCTTAATGCCTTCCTTTTTCCGAATGCCTAATGCCTTCATTTGTCCTAATGCCTTCATTCGTTCTAATGCCTAATGCCTTCATTTGTCCTAATGCTTTCATTTTTCCTAATGCCTTCATTTGTCCTAATGCCTAACGCCTTCATTTGTCCTAATGCCTTCATTGGTCCTAATGCCTTCATTTGTCCTAATGTCTTCATTTGTCCTCTTGCCTTCATTTGCCCTAATGCCTAATGCTTCATTTGTCCTAATGCCCTCATTTGTCCTATTGCCTAATGCCTTCATTTTTCCTAATGCCTAATGCCTTCATTTGTTCTAATGCCTAATGCCTTCATTTGTCCTAATGCCTTCATTTGTCCCAATGCCTTCATTTGTCCTAATGCCTAATGCCTTCATTTGTCCTAATGCCCAATGCCTTCATTTGTCCTAATTAGGGGTGTATTGGTACACAAAAGTCACGGTTCGGTACATACCTCGGTTTTTAAGTCACGGTACAGTATGGTACGATACGGTTAATAGTTAAGGGGAAAAGATAAGCAGCAATGGAAACACCAATAATCCTGGTTTTGCCATTTGCATTTCTGAAATCAGGGGTTGTTGAAATAGTGTTGTGAGCTGGGTTTGCACAGCCATTTTTTTTTTCACAGCAACGGTAATAGCAGAGCTGCCAACTTTTCAAAAAACCTTGGAGTGAGATTTTGTCGGGGGTAACCAAAATTTACCCCCGACAACGCAGCCACACAAGTTGGTGGCTCAGATTTGAGAGAATTTTAATTAATTGGATGTTGAACCCTGTTGTGGCCTGCATTTTGGTGGTTTGTGGGTAGGCCGAAAGCCATTGATAGGGGCGGCTTACTGGAGATGGACAATATTGGTTACATTCTTTGAAGCAAAGACATAGATGAAGGTCCACCCCCAGGAAATTTTGGATTGGATACTAAAGGTGTGCAATACCTGAACTTATTCTGATTCATGTGGTAGGTCGATTGATATTTTGATCACAACAATGATGTATTACAACAAATTATTCTGAACTGAAACCTAACCTATGTTGTGAATAATTGTATTCTTAAGAGCACTTAATGATTTATGTTCAGCCAAAAAACGACAAGATTAGTTAGGGAGATAAAATATTCTTCATTCAAAGCCTACCACCACATGGTCCATTAGAAACAAATAAAAGTGCAACAAATAAAGTGCTTGAAGTGCTTAAACAGTACAACTTTTTCAAGCAATAAAACAGATGAACGCATTACAAAAATAACAAAAAATGAGGTCATCAGTATCAGATGCAGATCAGAAGCTAGTCCTTGTCTATGATCTGTGGGCACGGTTATACTGGCCTGTGGCCTTCTTGGAGGCCTTGATGACATCTGAGGGGGGCTCCCATTTGAAACAGGGCTCCAGGTCGGCCATCTTTATGGTCATTATTGAGGACAGGGTGCCATCCAATGCTAGGCTGTTTCTGGTCTTGGTTTTGTTCAGTCCCACAACTGAAAACACCCTCTCAGCGTCTGCGTTGGAATGGGGCAACACCAGGACCAGCTTGGCGACGGCAGCAAGCCTCTCAAATTCGTTGGCTCCTGTCACCTATGGAAAATGCATCAAGAACACAATGGAAAAACATACCTTGATTTTTTTATTGATTAAAACTGTAAGTATACAGTAGGTTGATCCATTAACACAGTTCAGATAAAAATATGCAAAATTTGCAAAATGCATGACAATATATGCATGCGACAATTTTATAGCAACACAGCCAAGCCACAGCTGCCAAATGGAAACACAAAAAAAATAAATTGTTTTACCTTATGTTTCCCGGTTGCCATTTCAGCCCAGAAGCTTTCCATTTCAGTTTCGTCCTGCAGGGATATCATTGGCATGGTCTGATAACGAAGAAACTCCTCACCCAGAAGGTCATGCTCCTCTGGACCATGGTATGGGAGGAGATGGGGAAACCTATTTATGAAAGTAGTTACAAGTTGTTACATTTTAGGTATATTGTCATCAACCAGCAGCAGTTTATACGCATCTTTGAGGAGAAGCCATATAAGAATAGCTCATGTGCAGTTTAGGAGTGATCATATATCATAAAAAGCAGGGTATTTTAGCTAAGATGATAAGACAATAATTAGAGGAAAAAAAACGAACCTTTCAACAAAGTACCAGGACATCTCCGATGTCACTTTCAGCTCTCTGCTGTACATCTACAAATGTTGAATGTTTGAGCAGTGGCTCTTTCAGTGTCAGCTTCTTTAGGGCATAGTCCACAGCACTTGTCAGGAAACATACAACACAAGCTTCATGGAATGAATCCACCTGCTGTGGTGTGATGTCAACCCTCGTCAATTAGTCTGTTGAGGTTTAGCCCTGGTTGTGAACCCAATGTTCCAATTTTCTTCCTGTTAGAGATACATCATACCCAGGTTAACATATAAATGGTTTAACATGCTGATGCTTGCAATTAGACACATAGGGCAAGAAATCCAACCAGAAGCCCTGTCAATGGAAGGACTACCACACACCTTACTAGGTTTCTACTCATGAAGTGACAAAATGCTAGGTACAAGGCTAAATATCACATGTTATGTATCACATAGCACAGTGCTTGATCATAATAATAGTCAAACACTAACCTGGTAAATGGTTTGCCTTCTCTTTAAAGGCAATGTCACCAGGCTCCTCAAGGCCCTGCAGAGCTGCTGGAACAATGAACTTTGAACAAAGCTTGCGTACAAAATTCACCATCTATAACAGACATTTACAAAATAGTAGGTGAAACATGTTTTAGAAGATCCCGATATCAGCAAGAGACACAATAGAAAAAGAGCAAAATTCCAATCCCACCTCATCATATAACATAAATATTGATGACCGCTCTCTTTGAAGAAGCAAGTTGAAAGTAGTGAAAGTTGGTACGGTGGCTTGAAAGAACAGCAGGTACACTACTGTCATGGGGTCAGTGAACGTCTGCACAAGCCTCTTGAACCTGGCCTGATTCTCATCTTAAATCAATCAATAAATAACACAAAACAAGAGGTTATCAATAATACGACTAACAATCCATGTAGTTGCTGCATATAGAAATAGATAAATGATACCAGCAGATTTGAAGTAGCTGGCCAGAGGTTCATAAAGCCTCAGGATCCTGGTCACACAACGTTCAAGGCTTAGCCAACGAACCGAGACATGGAGGAGGACCTCCATGTACTCCGCCTCATGGAGCTCACAAAACTCTTCTTCCAGACATTTAATTCCATATCATATATTTTCTACAGCTCAGCATTTCAATATTATACTTAATAGTATCAAACATGCATACCTGTCAGGTATCCTTTCCGATTTGTGCTACCCTTGAACCCAGTAACCGATGTCCACCCATCATGTCCTCCAAATCAATATGGGACACCTGCAATGCATTAATCAAATCATAACATAATCAGTCAATGCATGTAAACAGGATTCAAATAAGAAGTTACATGTAAAGACCTTTAACTCACTTTAAAAAAATCCCACTCCTGCACGCTTTGGCGTGTGTTATGTGCCACATGACAAGAGACAACCATGAATTTAAGTGTTGGGATGCTTCTGGAGGACCCTAGAGGCATGGAATTACGTGATTCCAACGTTCACAGCTGCATTATCGACTGAGAGACCAATGCAGTTCTCCCAAGGGATGCCATGCTCCTCTAAGGCGGTGTTCATTTTGGTGAAGATCTCCACTTGCTGTCTCCACATATCTCTCCAGTTGTTGTGCACATATTCAAGGAACTGGTGGACAACTTTGCTGCCATGAAGACCCGGACAGTAAGCGGGTTCATCTTTGCCACTCCTATAATGACAAGTTAGAATCATACAGATGTTCATGTTGTTAGATATTTAAAAATACACAAAGCAAATGTTTTGCAGAGGAGAAAAATCTCAAATAGTTTGGGAAATACCAGTGTCATTTGACCCATCTGTAACAAGGGTATAGGGGGCTTTTTTCATCTCCTTCACAAGCTCCTGTGTGAAATATGGCGCTATTGCTTCATTGGTAATGCAGGATGACTTGGTCCTGGCACACCTGTACTCCTGTGCTGTCTTCGAATCTCCGAAACATTCTTTCAGGAGAGGCCCTAGGTGGTCTGCAAAGGCTAGGGGGACGTTGTGAACTACCAACCCAGCTGTCATTTTGACCTCAGCCCTTCTTGTCTGTAAGAAATTTTAAATGATTAGCCCTAACCCAAAATACCATAGTTTATTTCAAATCACCTACAATAATAGGCCACATGTAAACAACACATTCAGCAACTAAGATCTCAAATTAAGAAAATTCTACTGTACTACACTGATATACAAACCACAAATTAGTCAGAACTATCATCCATGACTTTACCGTGATCAACTATAACACACAACTCTGAACTGAACCTTGACAGGACCATTACACATACTTAGCATCTTGTGCAGACATGCCCCCAACAGAGGGAATGGGCATTGCATATTGTGATATTGTGGCTGAGGACTGGAGAGCCCGTTGCTTTTCTTGGTGGCCTTTGGTTTTTATGTGGCGCACTACATCGGTCACACCCTGGTGGCAACAGGAGTTTTCAATACGGCACAGTGCACACCAGTAGTGCGTGATGAGGGTCCCTCTGGTAATAAATGGCCATGAAGAGGTCCACTCATTTTTGAAAATGGATCTATATGTTGCTGCTCCAGCCAGAGCACGACTCTTCTGGCCCTGGTGTTGGATTGGGGGAGACTCTTCTGTCTGTCCCTCTGTGTCTTCTTCCATCTGCTCTGTTGGTCGTTCTATTTGTCCTGTCTGTTGCTCCTCTGCATGTGCTTCTATTTGTCCTGTCTGTTTCTCCCCTGCATGTGCTCTAATAGAGATCGCTAAGACATGTGACCAATGGACTGCAACGTCATCAGCAACGCAAAGAATTTATGGGAATGTTTGGCTCGTTTACATGGGGCTAGCATTGCAGGCCAGTGTTGTGGCATGGAAATAATTAAAAAATTAGCGTGATAACAGAATACAATCCTACCAAATGCAGCGGGGCTAAAGAAAAACATTGTCGGACCATACGCCTAAAACTAAATCATAATGCAAAGACGAGGTATGACGAGAAAATAAAGGGAATCAAAGGACTGGATCCTTACGAGCATAGCGACTGGTCAGGGAAGTCAACCTGTTTGCCCAACTTCCAGCACCCATATATATACACACTACATGATATTAAGTGTTTAGTGCATACACAGCACCCCCCTTCAGACTGACCTACCTGTTGCTCCAGCTGAGCTACTGTGCCATTAGTATATTCACAGCCCACAGACTAAAACAAAAAACGAGCAAGAAAAAAACAATCAAAAAGACATTGACACACT